>PVIH01003847.1:0-151750 GCA_004025045.1 Sigmodon hispidus
GATGACAGTGATAAAGTCAGAAATGGGAAATAAAAACAAGAAATGCTTAAAGTTTGTCTTATATTATCTTTAAATTTGGTTAATTCTTCCATAATGATCTTTCCCAATTATATTCTAGTGCCATTGTTAACATCATTTCATGTGCTGCTTAGAATCTCAGGACCAAATTTTGTCCCTACTAGGAAATGGAAACAGAAACCTATGTCACTATCTTCCACTAGGATATAAATATCTAAAAATAGTTTCAATATTCATGTTTTTTTATCCAGCTAACTAACTGAGTTGTTGAACCAATACAATTAATTTGACCTTAGTAGATATAAAGTACCCACTTAGCTAGAATGTAATGAATTGGTTTTTATTATACAAACTTATTAAAAAGTTCATTTTTATTCACTTTTGCTGCATTTGATTCCATAATTTTTTATTCTTTCAAAGAAATGAGAGATGCTGTTACAACTTTTTTCTCCAGATTTTTCTTCATTTCATATCCATTGTTCTTGTAGCCTTCCAACCTGTGTCATTACTGTCTAAATATAAGTGAGAAAATTTAATCTTTGCATGTTTAGAAAGTGGCCTCAATAGAGATTGCCTCCAGTGTCTGACAGTTCAGTAGCTAGTAGTTGAAAAATATTATCTTTAGATGAATAAACATGAAAGTTACAGCTCTGCTACAATTCCATCAATTTTGCAGTGTGTAGTGCATCATTGGGGTTATATAAATGTTAAATTCTAATTATATTGACAATTCCTACTAAAAGAATTCTTCCAAGATAGGTTATGTAAAGAATGGCTCATTTGAATACATGAAATAAATCTGGATGTAAATGTTACATATTCATTGATCTGTTTGCTTGATATGTGTGTTTGGACAAACAAATCTCAATGCCCTTGCATGTATGTATGTATGGGTCTGCACATGTAACTATACCATTATTGATATACACAGATCCACATAAAATTGTCAGTTAACAATGATAGACTATACATGAAAACACACATCTTGATAGACTTCAGTAGTTATTTTATTATTAATGATTTATGCAATTGATAAATTCTAAAATTGCCTGTCTGCAAACATATTGATGCATGTGTGTACATGTTCCATGATACATCTGTTCTTGATACATGTGTGTCCATGATCTATGATACGACTGTTCATAATACTGCATAATGTCCTTTTTGTTTTACTTATAATATGCCATTTACTTTTTTGTTGAATGACTAAGAAGCTTTATGTTGTTTCTCCCTTTAGGCAGGATCTTCAAGCATCCTTTTATTTTAATCTCTATAATAATCAAGAGACCATGTAGAGATTTGTGAGAGATTTATAGATAGGGATCTGATGGCAAGGAACTCCTGGATAAGGTTCAGTCTCTACAAAGCAATGATGTTATTTAAAAGCACGAAATCTCTCCACACACATCACTTTGACATATACCAAATTCTACTTGGTTGCAGCTTCCTAAAAGGGACTGCTGGAAGCAGTGTCAATGCTGATGTGGGACCATTTGTAAGTGACAGGACAATTCCTGTGCAAAGCCCCTAGGTTCCAAATGAAATTATCTTGAGAACTTTAGAAAATCCAAGACTACTTGTAGCAGGAAATTCTGCTTCTGTAAAACTTACATAGTTTCCAAGCATTTTTAAAATATGATCAGATCAGAATAAAAAGCAAATAAGATTAAATGAAATTGTAATTTTACTTCTTATATTCTGTATTGATTCTCATTTATTAGATTCTTTTTCTATATAAATATTTTATAAGAACATATAATTCTGTAAAAATATGAATGAAGAACTGAAAGAAATATTAGTATTCAATCAAAAAAGAAAAATAAATAGAATATTAGCTTTGGAAAAATTCTAATACATTCATAATCATAGAACATGCAGATGTTCCTCTCAAAAGGATTACAATAAGATGATGCAAAATCAGATTAGCATAAATGGAAATGTCTGCAAATATCGAGTATTTACAATGACAAATGGTCTTCAGATTTGGTTTGGGTGAAGATAGATTATAGTGACAGGTTGGTAGAGCAGTTTGGTATCATCAGTTAATCTGAAAACACGTATAACCTGTGGTTTCTGTCTGTACCTATACTGTAAAGCAGTGGTTCCCAAAATGTGGGTAGTGAACACTTTGTGAGTTAAACAACTCTTTCACAAGGGTCAACTAACACAATCTGGGTATTTAATTTTTACCTTCCTACTTATAACATTAGCAGAATTACAACTATGAAGAACAAACTAAAAAAATTTATGGTTTAGGGTCACTACAACATGAAGAACTGTATAAAGAGATTGCAATATTAGGAAGATTGAGAACTATTGCTCCAATAAAACACTTACGAACTCCTGTCCAATTAACATGTCTGCCACGGTCACTGGATTTCTTACAACTTGGTGTATTTTAAGAAAAGATTTCATTTACAAACAAAAGAGAACTTAGGTAATTTTACAGAAATGAAATATGTGCAACCAATGCAGCAGAGAAAGCCAAAAATAAATAATACTTATGAAGTCCAACAGTTGCTTAATAAACAAGTATGTGGGTGTATGTGTGTGTGTGTGTGTGTGTGTGTGTGTGTGTGTGTGTGTGTGTGTGTGTGTGTGTTCGAATGGGGATAGCACTTACCAGGAATACAACTTAAATGTACATACTTAGCCTCAAAACCTAAAAGGTTCAGTTATAACCCAAACTATAGAATAATGTATACAACAGAATGGATAGATTACATATGATATATAAAGATAGATTAAAATTGCTGGTAATACTTGCTGAAAACGTTATATCTATGAACAGTGTCATGTGATATTATCTCAAGTAATATTTTATTTTATACTATAATATTAGTCTAACCTAAAATGTGTTATAAATGGTCAGTTCTTAATGATGGGAACAAGTATTTCATCATACTAATTTTTGACCTCTAATTAGTTTTCAATTTCTCTCAATATAATGACTCCATAGCAGTAAGTTTTTTTCACCAGCTCAATATGCTACAGTAATTGATATCTCAAGCAAATATTTTCTGTCTTGCAATGAGGTGTCATGACTGTATATTTTAATGTCATTGAAGAAAACAAAGAAGTGTGTTTTCAATAGGTTATGTTTATTCAGTATGATTTTAAATAAGACATTTAATTCCTGTACAGTTACTATGAGACATTAATTTCAAGATTCTTTGATTTGAAATGTCTAATATAATTTACCTATACAAGATTATGGTCTGGTTTTAATTGCATTTAAGGCACACAGTTTCCTAAAGTAACACTCAATATGCACCATCAATTATCTTAAAGAAAGAAGCACAGAAAATATATTAATTATGGGTTATGACCCAGCAAATTATGAATTTCCAACCAGAAGTAAATTATTGCCACTAATTAGCTTTCTTGTTTGCCAGACTGGGTTAAAGTCTTCATCGCGTTAGTCATTTCATAAATCACTTTCTCAAGATGCAAACATGGAAGGAATGAGAACGAAGTACGCTAGGAGCTTACTAATAATTAGGCCAGAGGGTTGTTGGGCAGTTTTCACTAATTTAGGAATATTTGATGAGTTAAGTGTGGAATGTCTGGGAAGGTAGAAATACTATTTTTTCCTTTGCTGGTATAGACTGTATGCCATTTAAGGTTTGTTTCTCTAGCCTCGTATGTCTCAGAAATGAAGATTCTGCATATTAATTACTGAGATGAGCCATATATTTTAACTTCAGCTGTATAAAGTCTATATAAAATTGTGATGACTCTGCAGCTGGGCATGCCCCAAACTTTGTACCATCATGAGGCAGCAATATGCAATTAATGAGTAGTAAGAGTCTGATAATTTAAGTTAGACATTTTCACCAGTCTTTGCAAATGTTCACCTATCTCTACCTCCAAAAGTTAACCTGTTTACATTTTCAGGTGGCTCTCCTTAAAAGTGTCACTTATTTAAATAGAAAATCCAAACATAAGCTCATAGTAATGGATAATAAATGTTGATGAATGAGAATGTGACAATGTCCTTACATGAAATTACAGAGTAACATATTTGGACCATAGTTTTAAGTTAGAAATAATAACACACATCCAGGTAGAATAACAAAAAGCATAGCAGGGCCTTTGTGGTGATGGTTATTCATGTGTTCCTCACACTTCAAAGCTTAAAATACTTCAGATGTACCAGAACACATGGGTTAATAAAGGGGAAGAACAAATAAACTTATTTAAACAAATGGGAAAAGGTAGAGATGCTTTCTGGGTCATTCTGTTCCCCACTGCCTGTCAGTTTGGAGCACACTGTGTGCTTCTAAGACAAGGTGTACAGATTTCATTTCATCAGCATTTTTATGATAACCATAGCATTTAGAAATCAAGTCGATATATCATGAGCTCTGGAGAAAAGAAATGCTATCTTCCTGATTAGCCACTTTTACATAGAGGTTCGAACTCTTAAGAAAGTTGCATCTCCCCTGTTAGATTTCTAAGATGAAGACTATTTCAGCACTAGCATGAAATGAGGTATAATTTAGTAGTATGAAAACTTAAGGAGATTAAATCCAGGTAAATCTCCTGGGGAAAAAATATACTGCAAAACTTTCCCAATATAAGCATCTTTCATGTCAGCCTCATCCCACTCACTAGCCAATATACAAAGTAGACTCTTCCAAACCTCTAGTGCAAAGGCCTTTTTGCAATCTCCTTCTCATCTGACTCCTCTTTACCTTCCAGAACATTGAAAACCATGTCCACAGAGGCACTGTGCCGCAGGCTCATCTCCTGATTTCCTGAGTTCCTCTGTGTATCATCTTTTTCAGCCCTTTCTTCCTGCCTCACCTCAAACTGCTGTCCTCAGAACTCTAGTTTTTCAAAATCTGTACTTACTTCCCTGATGTTTTTATCCTTTCTCAAACCATGACCAACAGATGTGTGTGTGTGTGTATGTGTGTGTGTGTGTGTGTGTGTGTGTGTGTGTGTGTGTAGCATAGCATGCTTTTCTGACCCATGCAACTTTATATCTTTTAGCCTCTTAAATGTAAACCTTAGTGCTGTACACACAAACATTAGTGGCATTCAGTAAAGTTCCCTCTGATACAGACATAGTTTCCTCTGAAAGTTAAAATCCCTAAATGGAAGTCATCCTAGATGTCTGCATCTCATAAATATAAAGTCTGACATGGACTATATGCACATTACATGTTGAAACAGGAAAACCAATGCCAGAAGTTTTGAGATGTTAGAAAGTCATCCCCACAATCCAATTATATGAGCAGACTCATATTCCAACAGCACGCATTTGATTGTGTTCCTCATAGACATTCATAATAAAGTAATACGTTCTATCTGCCTTTTACTTTAGCTAACTATATCCACTTGTGATGATAGACTAATATACCTCAATCATTTCACCTTATCCTAAATAACCTTGAGAAATAGTCAATGCTGTTCTTACTATAGACATAATGTAGGTGAATTTTAAATATCTAAAAGAGACTTGTTAGTGATTTGCAGAGCTGGAATAGAACTTGAGAATATTTTCTTCTTTTTGTAAAGTATAATTTTGAGCCACTGTAGGATTATTTTTTATTATATAAAATGAGGTCAATGAGAGATTAGCCTCAGTTTCTTCATCCATAGAATAAGGATAATAATATCTACCTCAATGCGATAATTAAATGAGATAATGGATGTAAAGCTCTTAGCACAGTGATTGGGCCATGGTAAGCCCTTGTGATGGACTACAATTTATTAATGTGAGATTTTAAAGCTCTTCTTCTATGAAATGTGAAGCAATTAAAGGCTTTTGAGCAAGATAGTGATACAATGAAAGGGGAGATTAATCTGTCACTTGTGGGAAGGTTATGCTTAAGTACAGAGAAACCAGAGACAAAGCCAATGCTTTGAGGACTATCATAATAACACACACACAAAAGCACCACTTGCCTAAACAAAAGTGGCATCTGTTGGGGGCCAGTCACTAGCATGAGATGCGCCTGCAACACCAAAGCCCAAGAGAAGGAAAGCCAAGTCTGCTATTCTCCTAGCTCAGTCAAAGCCAGCAAGTGAAATAAGGAAAAAACCTTCCTCAGGCACAGGGATAGATTAGCAAAGTTGTACAGATGCAGGAATTCTCTAAACAAAGGAGAAAGCAAGGAAGGATGGCAGCCAGGGAGTTGATATGATATCATCCATATCACCAGGTCATTCCCAGAAAGATGTCAATGAAGAATTATATTATTTCCCCACTGCACTGTGTAAAAGTTTTTTGGGTTCTTGGTCTCAGTTTATGAAGTAGAAGCCCAGAAGCTCACAAGCCTTACTTGCACCTGGCAATTGTGTCCATAGTCACTATTGTCTTCAAAGCACTGGAATCCCCACCTATTTCTTCATGCTAGCTCTCATCCCTCACTCATTGCATTGTTGTCCAGTCTAGACTGTATATTAAGCAGATCAGCTTGCAGCAGCTCTTGACTCATGAAAAATAGAGTAGTCCAAACATTTTCAATAGTAAAGGGTTTCTTATCCATGCAGCAAGAAAAAAAACTGGATTTCCAGAGTCATGTAGAAGTGGGTGAAGGTTTAGAAGGGCCTAACTTAGTCTAAAACTGGGCTGTTTAGTATAAATAATGGAAGTTTAATAGAGAGATATGATTGGAAAGTTGTTCTGGATCCTAGAATTTATGAGCAAAAAAAATTAGTAGCACTTTATAAAGGTTTTGAAATTTCTTTAAAGTACCAGAGTTACACCTCTGTGACATATTTTTATACCCTGAAAAGCTAAAATACACTGAAGTGTCTAGTATCATGTCATAAAAATTGACATTTTTAGAATGTACTTTAAACCTTGAGAATCAGTACCATTTACTGGTTCTATTATCAAGAAAGAAAATACAATGTTGATAAACTTGTTTCCTAATAACAATGTAGAAATTGCTATTTTTAAAAATTGTTTACATCACATTTTAAATTTCTCTATTGAAACACATCACCAAACAATAACAAAACCTGCCAAGCATTATGGCTGCTCAGTGAAGGAATAACCACTTGGATTAGTTTCTCTGCTTGAGCAGGAGTTAGATGCATGTACAAGAGTGATATATAGCATGGCCAGAGATACCGGAGAATGTCTTCACAGCAGGCTGAACATCGGAATTGACACTAAACCCTGTGTCAAGATAGACACAAAGACTTCCAGACACAGAGCTTACCTGAGGTTATAATCTGTCAAGATTAACAAAGAGGAGAAGTCTGCTAAAGCAGATATGCTGTGGGATAATTGTCATCTTCAAACTGGTGAAAGAGATTTTTTTTTCCCAATTAACATTCAAGTTCAGGAAACCAAAATCCATTTACTCATTTTCTGATAATTTATGCCGCAGTGTACAGAAGTAATAGTCCTGGCTTCATTGCACATTTATACAGCACTCTTCATCCCCAAGGCTCCTGAAGCTCTTTACAATTATAGCTACTGTTTGTGAAAATACTTTGAATTGGATGGGGGTGCCTCAGACGTTCTAAATATTATGATTACAAAAGACTTGAGACAGTATGTATAGGAACACTCCATTGCCATAAAACTGTTGTCATTTCTAGTGGAGAAAAAAATCTTTTACAAGTCTGATGAGCTGGTATTTACACTATTGTTTCTTTGAGAAACTCCAAGTCAGCCACGTCATTGCTGTGTCTCTACTGAGTCTGCTCTCGACATACTATGTGCCAATTCTGGTAGCAGGTGCTGCAGCTACAACACATCAGCCCACTGTAACCTCACAGCGGGTGGTGACACACTGAATCAAACTCTTCTGTCAATATATCACCCCTTTATTTTAAATAAAGAAATGCAAACTTAACATAGCATTGTCCTCTGACTCCCAGTTATAATAAGGAGTACATTAGCAAATAGTCTCTAAGTAACAGGTTAATAACACATGCCACTCTGTACAGATTTGGATTGATGAATGACTAGAATTTGAAGTGAGTGGACAGCTGTCTGAAAAGATTATTTCATTATATGTGAAGCAATGTCATTTCTAACTATGATAATAATCATAGTAGATGAAATACATAGATCAGTGGAGGATTTTTTTTTTATATAGCATTGGTTAGGGGGGAATAATTTTTAACCTTCCTTGTGGGCTCAATGCATTAGATTAGGAGACAATGCATGTTGTTATACTTGGAAGGATACAATATAGTTTCAAGTGGTACATAATGTGGTTTTCTTACATATGAAATTAGAGTAACATATGATGCAATAAGATAATTGTCCTGCACTCAAGAGAATGAATACAATGTGATTCATAATTTATTGTTATTATTGTTTTAGCCAACTTATTCTTCAGGCACAGGAAAGCACTTTTATCCTTTTTCAATATTCTACTATTATATAGTGTTAAGATATATATTTCCATGTATGAAAATTCCCCCCAAACTTAAATGTTTAAATCTATCAGCATTTATTGTTTCCCACTCTCCTTGGTTGTCAGGGACTAGCCAGTAATTATGTTAATATTTTACAATGCTTTCACAAAGTTGTAAGCTTATAGTAGATGCTGCCAAATTCAAATGAGGGTTGATTGAGAGTCTGGAAGAGCTGAGCATTCCTCCAGCACCTTCTAGTCTGCAGGCTCCCCATCTCCTTATGCACTGTCCATGTCAAATTTACAGCTGTATAGGGAAGCTGTTACTGGAGTGCTGCACTCTCAAAAGCAAAGGTTCCTAGAAGGAAAAAGTAAAACCCACCAGTCTATTAGTGGCTAGGCCAGAAGCACCACAATTGGAATTTTGCTATCTTCATTCAGTTAATTCTAGACCCAGAACAACCCACATGCAATGTAGATTATGATGTTTTAGAGACTTCCCGACAGCACAATGAACTAGTTTAAAGTTCTTGCCTCTGGACCCTGACTTGTATCATTTTTTTTGTTTGCTGTTTATCAATGACAGTCTTTAATGTGTTAATTAGAATTATTTATGCTAAATTATACCAAAAACTTCTGAATAAGATACATTTCTAAATTTTCTCTTTGTAAAAATTCAGTAGAAGGTTCTTTTGAGCCTTGTGTGACTTTAGTATATGGCTCAGTTGATTTTTCTAGTTCTAGAATCTTTTCCCAAGTATTTATAGATGCTGTATGGCATAATAATAAGGTATGTTCATCAAAAGTGGATTGACTGTTTACCTCAGCAAATTGACCCTCTAAGAATTTGATTTTGAGAAATCTCAAAACCTCTACTCTTACCTTGTTGTTCAAGGGCCTTAGACTATTTTCTCAACCAGTTTATACACATATAAAACTATTTAAATGTGCTTTTGTGTGGGTAGAGATACAAGTGCTTGCATGATTCTTATTATCTTGATAAAGCTATAGAAATGTTACAACAGCTGTTTCTCAATATTTCAGTCCTATAATAATACCTGTACTTCACCTTTTTAACCATGCAGTAGAATTTTGAGTGATAAGGCACACTAAGAAGAATTTGGGATTATGAGTTGTTCTGGCTAGAAGTGGTCCCTAATATTTCTAATCGCATTGCAGTGGAGAGGACCAAGCCTTACAGCCTGTAAGCAAAGAATGCTACCAAGTACATGTGAGCTTTCAGCTACAAGAAAGAAAGAGTGCATTCTGAAACATAGATAGCAGCTTCTGACAAGCCACCTACATTATAGAAGTGACATGGCCCAGATAGAAAACAAAAATAAAACACAGCCAGGGAATTGTAAAGACTGTGACAGACTATAAGAGTTTTGATCCAACAACACAGGGTACCATTAGTTTAAGTAACTTTTGCTTTGAAAAAATGATTGCCAGTTTCAGCCAAATCTTGTGACTCTTTTTACAAACACAACAAAAATCCATGTTACATGTAAAACTCCCTTTTAAAAACTATCACAAATTTTTTCAGTTCTTTTTTACACAGACTATATACTATATAATTATGGTAACTTACTGAATTTGGATAACAATGTATTGATTTATGGAGACTATTTTCAGTGTCCACTCTGCTAATTTTTTTTAAATCTGAATAATTTATATTCATGCATGGTCAATTTGTATAGAAGTCTTGGAAGGATTATCAGGAAATTAGGCATTGTAATCTGACTATAAAAAGAATAACCTAATACCCTTTTTAAATGATAAGAAACTAAAATCCCCATGTTGCTTCAGTTCCACCGACTCTGTATAGTTGGTATTTATTGTAAATGCTCCCTGGGCAAATGGATGGACTTGGCAGTGGTTTTGTAGCTTGTTTGACAAAGGATCTATGACAGTGAGTGGCTTTTCCCTTGTAGGATGAGGTTTAGAATCCATAAGTACCTTGCTTTTTTCTTCATTCTTCCTTGTGATGATAGTCAAAAATCAAATACTGACTGGTGGTAAGGGTGCCAAGAATCAGAGCTAACCACAAACCATAAAAACAGAGATATTAACAGAAAGGTTTGAAATTATCAGGACTTGCAGGTACTTTATTGTAATATATTCGAACTAATGTTCTTGTCAATAGCTCTTTCAACACTTACTTTGGACAAGAATTTATAATGGCTTGAATTAAAAATTATAAGAGTCATAGACCCGTAAATATGAAGCTAATAAACTGAGTGAACTTGCTTGTATTACTTAATTTATCTGATCCTCTGTATTGTCATCTGAAGTGGGTACTAATAACTTGAGACATTTTTAATTTATGCATTATTCCAAGTATATCAGCATGACATCTACCTGAATGACATGAACAGTGAACAAAGCCTGAGGACACTGAACCATCTCCTATTGTGTTTATTATTATCACAAGTTTTAACCATGCTTAAAATTAGCAGACATTAAATTTATATGTGCAGAATGAATTACTGGAAAACAATTTATAAACAAGATGTTGTAATAAAAAATGCTGTTGATTACTTCAGTCACAGAAATACTTTGTGGGAAAAAAAAAAACAAGAATAAGCCTACTGATTTGAGATCCTAAGTCCCATCTTTAAGGGCATATTTATCATACAAATTTGGCTTCCTCTACAAGGTTTTGCTTCATTCTCTGTGACTTTGATTACACTACTGACTTACATAGTGCAATTATTATAGTTTTGAAGTCTGTAGATCACTTTGCACCACCCACTGAGAGAAATATAGGAGAAAATGGAAAATTTGCTTCGCTTTGAAAAAAAAAAAAAAACCAGAACATTTCAATATCAATATGTCTTTCATATTGGATAAAAATGGTGGATAAAAATGAAGACAGCAAGTTTAGGATGACAAATCACTAGCCAGCAAGCATATTGTGATAAATCAGCCATAACATGATTATAGCAATGTCCTTGGGAATGAAATCAATGCAGAATCAGACTTAGATAGACCAGGAGATCAAATGGAGGTCAAAGGTACTTCTTTGTCTTGATATTGGATAATTATTACTGTTATTATTGTCAGTTGCTATAATATAATATGGGAAGAAATATATGGACTTCCTCTGCTGCTTTTATTGGCTGGCTAGACAAGTCAATCCATTATATAGAAACAAATTTAAACATATTATGCCATTCAGATATCAAGTGAATTACAGTAATTAGAAAAAAACTCTAGTTCTTGTAATTGTTTAATAGTATAAAATATAAGCAAATTTTTAAAAAAAATACCATGTATCTCTTAGTTTGAGAATAAGACAATAAAGCCCTCTGTAACAGGAGCTACACACAACTGGAAATTTGTAGAAATGAATTGAAAACTTGCTCTTTAACTTGACTATCAACCTGTGTATCTAAGAGACAGATTTTTCTCTTACTTGTAACATTATTAGCAGTGCTTCTCTTTTCTGCTGCTTTGAGAATACCCAAATTTTACTCTATTCACCATTGTTATGGCCACCATCTGGCAATCAAGCTCCTTGCCTGATCTCTGTCTTCTCTGTTTGAGATCTCCCTATCTTTTATATCCCATGTTTCTTGTAATTCTCCCTAAGGGTAACCCAAGGGATTTTTCTGAAGTGTACTCCTATCTGATTGCAACACCAGCTATAAATCATGCAGTAGCTCTCTCTCTCTCTAAGGAATTAATTTCCAAAGATAAAGGCTATTAGCATTTTCCTTGCCAAACATCAGTCAAATGGATTGCCAAATAAGTCCATCTTTCATTTTCTATTTAATATTTAGTATAATCTTGTATTTTCAATGTTGGACTTTTGAACTTCTTCTGCTAAGGTGCCTTTTTATTTCTAAAGTCATTTTGTTGCAATATTTGGTACACCACTGCAGAATCATTTTCTTGCTCAGTCTTGTAAGCACAAAGAGTATCACTTTCATGAAGAAGTGTAGCATTGACTAAAATCATCTGTTTTATTTGAAGTATGAAGATAGAAGATACTCCTTTGCTTCTATAGAAACAGCAGAAAGTATACTCCATTACTTCACAGAAAAAAAAATGAGTATGCTTATATACATGTTTGGGGAGTGTTATATTTTATATTTAAAAAAATCAGCCTGGAATACCAGAGAACAGAATCACCTACAGTCAAGCCATGAGGATCGGAAAGTGGTAACTCATGCCTTTAATCCCATTAGTCAGGAGATAATGATTTTTATGGATTTTTGTGAGTTAAAAGTCTAACAACCAACAGTAGTAGCTCACACTTTTAATTGTAACTCTAGAATTATGATGCAGAGTTGAGCACAGAAGTAAAACAACTGGGAAAATATTTAAGGCAGATGTAGGCAGACGTTCAGGTATTCTATAGGAGCAAGCAACCAGGAGGTGGTAAGAACTGACTGTGGTCTGCTTCCTCTCTCTGATATTCAAGGCTAATTTTATTAAATATAATATGTATCACTATATGTGTGTGTTTTGTATGTTCATCCAAGCCCTCCAGCCATTCAGTTTTCATAGAGGAGACATTTCCATTATGTCAGGAGGTAAAGCACAGGCTTGTGAATGGAGAGTCTCAGAATTGTGATCAGAGGCTCAAGGAACACTTTAGCACATTTGATTTTAGTCTGTTTGAATTTTTTCTTGAATAACTCAAGTGCAGATGTAGTTCAAAGAGGAAAATTGGCATTCTATGATTATTCTTCTAATAGCAGAATATGCAAGCTAGTAGATAGGTGTCCAGCTCTTCAGCTTTAAAGGAATGTTTATGTACCAATTGATGTCTGAAATTATTTACAGTGGGAATGAGCAGATTTGACTTATGGAATACTTTGCCAACAGCACCCAAACTCAGAAACTTTTTTCTAAACTTTCTTTGCTGGCTGTGAAGATAACTTCTCAAGCACATGCATCCCCAAACTGAGAAATTCTTCTTCTCAAGCATATATATATATATATGTATATATATTCAATGATAATTTCTAATAGGATTTTGTCTTTATTGATTCTGTGGCCAAATCTATAGGATGTTCTCATTTAATGATTCATAATCCTAAGTAAATATATTAATGAAACAAATTTGCTATCTAGAATAACTGTCCACAGTGGTTTATTAAAATAATTGTTTATATATTTGTACTTGTCACATCTCATTTACTATTAACTGCTCCTGAACTGAAAACTTGTTTGTAATAAGAGAACTTCCTATGGTAGCATGAACAGAGAAGTTAATGGATACCAATAAGAATGCAGGAATTTGCTAGGTAATAGTTGTTCCCCAGGCAATGAGTCATTTTGATTTTTATCATCATGACAAAGTTTCAGTGCATGAAAATAGCTGTACTTGTTTGTAGTAATGATTTATCTTTGAGGTTTAACAAAAAGCAAAATTTTTCTATATCAGAGAGAAAAATATACATAAAATTAAAAGATACTAATGGCTAATCTCAGATATCACCATGATGGAACTTAGATCACTTTGAAAAGAAATCATAGGCATTATGTGAGGCATATTCTACCTTAGGTTAATTGAAGTGGGAAGACCTACATAAGTGTGGATGATGCCATCTCATGGACTGGAGTTCCAGACTAAAGGGAAAGTACATTGAGAGCTGTGTACCAATGATACATCTCCTTCTGCTTCCAGACTGGCATCAGTGTGACCAGCTGGATTTAATTCCTGAGGCTACAATTTCCCAGATACAATGCACTGCAAATCAATAGAACTGTGAGCCAAAATATTCCCCTCCATCCTTTAAGTATCTTCTTCTAAAGTATTTTGACATAGTAATGAATAAGATGACTAATACAGATATTAAAGTAGGAAGAGCTCACCTCTCTGTAAAATATTAGTCATAGTAATGTCTGTTCTACAATGTATATTTTATGTAATAATGGTTAAGTACCAACAGGTATAAATGGAACTTAAGTTGAATAGCTTTGGCTCATTTTCCTTGAGATAATAATTATTTTCCAGATTTAGACTTGTATTTGCAAAATATTTTTAAAGAGAAGAAAATAGAGTAGAATACACATCAGTCACTAGTTCAGCAACAAATTCCTAAACTTAGTCATGACAGAATATATTAAACAAATGAGCATCCCTTTCAGAAGACCAGAATTTCTACTAAAGAGAAATAAAAAAAAAAATGTGTCCATTTACTCAGCTGCTTGCTCACTTCCCAGGTGAGATGTGAACAGCAAATATTTTGACCTACCTGCTCCTCTGTGATATCTATCACTGTTTAGCTACATCCCATTTCTTGTTTTTAAAGTAGTATTTACTTTGCTATACTGTTTACTTTAGGCACTTGTGTCTTATATATTCAATTATAATGTATAGGACATCTATTATGTAAAGTTTTATTTTCAGGTGTGAGAAGACATACAGGAATGAACAGCTTCAACTCTTATTCTCAAAGAACTGATATATTTGTAACCAAAGATGTGTGTCTTTGTTGTTTTTTTTTTGTTTTATTGTTTTTTTGGGTTTTTTTTTTTTGCCTGAATTTAATCTGAGCTCTCATTTGGACCAAATGCCTACCTCATAACAGGCTATTGAGTGAAAATAAGATTAATATTGCATTGAATGCTTTCTCTCCTCTGTTTATTCTCATTTTTAAAAGATATACAAATTATTTTATATATGACATGAAAAGGGATGAAACAGGAGAACTAGAGTAAACTGGAAAAAATGGGTATGTAGTGACAAATGTGAATGTATACTTGAATGAAGGTGTCTTTGAGAAGTCCATCACTATGTGCAATAAAGCTATGCCATAAATTTTTAAACACTAGCTACAGATATTAATGTCTATATTACTTCACTTCATTTTAAATTTTATGTAGTGGTAAGAACCAAGAAATAGATGACACACTTGGACTATGTTACTTAAATACTAAGAATGTCATGTCTATAAAATAAACTTCTGATATTAAAATAATTCTGCTATGAAAATATATACATTTGAATAGTTTTTAATGTGTGTTGCAAGCAGAAAAGTGTACTATAGCTGATATCTTTGTTATTAATGTAAGTCTGTATGTCCTCCAAATTAATACAAGGCATTAAGATAAAGAGCAAAAAAAATACAAAGAATTAAATTTAAAGCTAATTATTTAGAAACAATTCTACAAATCCCACTGTATAATTTGTTGTTTGAGAAAACTCTTTGCTGTTCCCTTAGCATTCTGGTATTGCAATTATATCTTGCTTCACTGACATTTTCACCCACAAAACTTTACTGTAGCTAGTATTCCAAAATTAATACTATTGAGGCTTCTGTTTTATTGAACTCCACTATCTGAAATAGTCATTTACATGTTCCTCAACCCCTGAATTCCTCCTGAACAGCAGCACAATTATTTTAGTTTCTTTTATTAAATCCCCAAATCTCATAGGCAGAGATAAGTAAGTCCTTCTTGATAAAACAAATGCTGATTGAACACTTGTTATTATACCCCACAGCAGCACTATGTTTTGTAACTGAAATATGCAGTTAATTCACTGACTCTTTTCCAATTTAAGCATACATCAAAAGTCATATACATCAGGTACAGGAATTGAACAAAGACGGAAACAATAGTCTAGGCTCTCACTTGTAATATGACACCAAGGAGGCTGAATAATGAGTGTAAGTTGGAGGCAAGATCACAATACAGAGCAAGGCCTTATCGAGGAAAATCAAAAGGAACAAAAAGAAATGGTCACCTTCTTACAGGTCATCACCACATAGGCAACTCTCTTAGAAGACGTATGCATACATAAGATTATTACTTTAGCAGCTTAACCAAATATAGTTTGAAAAATATTTTTCAGTCTTGCAAGCAAACCTTTGAAAATGGGGGAAAAAAAGCAATGCATTCAAGGATATACAAGTGTTCTCCCATTTATATCTTAGTATTAACATCTACCATATTTGTAGCATAGATATTTATTTCAATCTATTCCATCACCAATATATAAGTTTGTGACTGTGAGCATCCTAATGTCATCAGAGAAGGCAGTATCATCTCTTTGGCAATCCAGTGATAATCAGTGATATAAATGTTTTCTTAAAATGGCAATTGATGCTGCTTCTGTTGCGATGTGTTTTCATAATGTAAGCTATCTACTAAGTGATTGATAAATAAGGGCATGCTGTCATCTTAATGTGGGAGTCACAATTTTTCCAGCAAGTTATTGATTTTCACTGCTAACTAGTCACCACTGAATGCAAAGTATAGTGGCAAAGCTGAAGAAAAATAGGAGCAGGGGAATTTCATTGGGTCCATGGTAATCATACTACCCCCTCCCTCAGTTGAGCTATAGGCTGTGTCTTAAAAGATTGCTCTAATAAATCCTCAATATTTGTGTATTTTTATTCAATATTCACTATTGATTTATTCAACCCTTCTCTATACTCCTCCCATACAATGCTCTAATTTTGTATTTTTAAAGTAAATCATTTATTTGTAACATTTATTTACAGCTTAGGAATACAGCATATATTTCTTAAAGTTAAATAATTTTTGGTATTTGTTACTAATATATGAATTGTTTGCCTGGTTTTGCTTTGAAAAGTCTGCACAGACTCAATTTTTCCATATGCTTAGTTATATGCTATTGGGGACTACAAGACTGTCCTGGAATTTTTATGTTGTATATTTTTGATAAACCCTTCTTAAAAAGGAAAATTAAATGAAATCACTCATGAAGTATTTTCAATAGGACCCCATGGAGGAAAGAAAGCTTGCCCTCCCCTTTAGACAATAATCCATGAAAAATACTAAGAAGAAAATCCACTTGCCTCATTCCCCAGGCCATGCTGTTAATCTACTGTCCACACAAATGCGCTCAGATCTCTTTTCCCCATAGTGAAGCTGTAGCCAGTGCCAAAAGCCAAAGTACAAAAACAAATAAATGCCAGAACAGTGAATAGTAATGTGGTCCATCAATTTGTTTTGGTAATTGGCACATCCCAAGCTGTAGATTCCTGGCTCCTCTCAAATTCAGCTGCTTTCTTCTCTTGCACTTTGTCTCATGCTGTCTGTTGCCTGTTCTCTTTCCAACATGACCACAAACTGCTTAAGGAAAACACACATTTTTTTATGTCTATTTTTCTCAGTAACCTGCAAGAGACCACCTGGTTGTAGGTTATTGGTGTTATTTCCAAATTGATTCATAGGACTTTGTCCTATCACTCACTTATTTAAACATAAGAAAAATGTCACCATTGAATTTTAAATTGACAAATCAGATAAAACCCACCCTCCCCATCACTTTCACATATAATATTTCTTGGAGAGCCCTTTGGGTAGGAAGAATAGCAATGTATTAAGTGCATGATATATAAAATATCCCTTAGTAAAATACTATAAAGATTTGCTTACTTTATGTCAGAGTAAATGTGTCTACTTTATACAGAAATTAATAGCAATGCAAAATAGTTTTAATTGTATGATCAGAATTTGAAATATTCATATATTTCAATGGTTACAACTAAGTAGTTTTATTATGTGATTTTTTAAACCTCAAGCAATGGTTTTCTTGAATAGGCTATTACTTAATATGTGTCTATTTTGATTAGCCTAATACGTACTAAGGTTGAGTATTTCAAAGACTCATAGAGGAGGTTTATTCCCCCTTCCTGTTGACAATATTTGGGTTTTATTATAGACAAACGATTGCTTCTGATAATGCTGCTGGCATGAGTAACATTTCTCCCTGGTTGTTAGGCTTTGTTTCTTTTGGTTTCTTTGGTAGAAGGAAAGAATATTTGTCCTTGGTGGCTGTGTTTTCATCAAGCTGAGGATGTCAGCTGTGGAAGATAATTAATGCGGCAATTATGATTTTGATAGGTGAGTAATTACTAAAAACAGATATTGAAATGTGACATCTTTCTTCCCAGACGTGAACTCGGACTTTTCTAGCCATTTGCAGTCTCTGGCTTGTACTTGTTTACATTTATGACTTTTATTCTTTCTATATAGCACATTTATATCTGCCTGTCTATGGAGAGTATATGTGTGTATCTGCCACAATGTTGATGTTTCTCCTATTCTAATTGCTCCCTCTCCTGCTCCTTCTTCAAGCCCTCCTCTAGCCTCCTCCCTCCCCTGTCAGCACCCTCCACACACACTCCCCATTCACTCCCCAGAGAAGGCAAGGAATCCCAAGGTGAGTCAATTCATTCTGGCATATCTAGTTGAGGTAGGGCCTAGTCCCTAACTCAAGTATCAAAGCTGAGAAAAGTGTTATCCAGCTTTGCGGAGCCAATTCATGGACAGAGGATAGACTCTGGTCCAACTGCAAAAGGCTCCAGAAACTGTCCACCCCTTTCAACTGTCATCTACATTCAGCTTCTTCAGCTGTTATTTCTGAATCTAAGAGCTACCAGAAGCATAGGACAGCATATTGTGTGGATCTTCCTATCATGATCTTGATTCCTTTGCTCATATAATCAGCCGGTGTTTAGCTATAGATCTCTGCATCTACCTCCATCAGTTGCTGGATGAAAGTTCTATAATGGCAATTAGGGTGGTCATTTATATGATACTATAGAAAGGTCAGTTTAAACACCCTCACCACTATTACTTGGAGCCTACCTGAGCTCACACTGTGCATTCTTGGGTGTTCCCCAATATCATGTTTCTTTCTAATCCTGCACTTGTTCCCTTTATTAGGATATCCACTTCTTTGCTCGTGCTCTCTGTTGCCTTCAGCCCCACCCTGCTCTAGCCTCCCATTCTCTCATGTTCTCTTCTCATTTCTTCTTGCCACCCCTCTCCCCCAGTATGATGGAAATTTTCTCAGGAAAACTCTGCTACCCCTTTCCAAGGGGATCTGTGAATGACTCTTAACTTGGAGGTGGTGTGGATTGTAGCCTGGTTATCCTTTGCATTAAGTCTATTCTCACTTTTTTTTTGTCTGTTCTCACTTTTAAGCAACAATTTAAAATCCCAGTCACTTTTAGCTTCATTTAACCTACATATGTGAAGAAATCCCCTTAAAGACATACCTAGACTTGAGGATTTACCATCTTACCAATTGTCTCAACACTCTTTGAGGATGCATTTTGCTAAACTTTGAAAAGGCACATGATTTGATGGGCTTGAAATCTATTTAGCGATCAAGAGACAGCTCAAAACTTACCTGGCTTAATGTTCTTGGAGTGGATTAATTTGGTTCCCAGCACGATGTAACAACTCATAACTGCCTATAACTACAGTTCCTGGGCATCTATCACCCTCTCCTGACATCCATGGTACATGTACATGTAAAGATACACACATACACAATATTTTTCATATTTATTTGTATTTTTTATTTTTATTTAAGACTTTTTTATTCATTTTACATACCAACTGCAGATCCCCATCTCATCACTCCTCCTGCTTTCGCTAGTCTCTCCACCCCAACCCTCCCACTCCCTTCCCCAAAAGGCTAAGGCCTCCCATGGGGAGTAATCAAATCCAGTACATTCCCTAGAGGCAAAACCAAGCCCCTTCTACCTGCCCCCCACCCCATCAAGGCTAAGCAAGGTGTCCATCATAGGTAATGGGCTCTAAAAGCCTCATTCACCAGGGATAGGTCCTGATCCCACTGCCAGGGGTCCCTCAAACAGACCATAATATGTACTCACTCATAAGTGGGTACTAGATGTAAAGGAAAGACTAACCAGACTACAACCCACAGCTCCAAAGAATCTAGCTAATGAAGAGGACCCTAAGAGAGATGTAATGATTGCCCTGGAAAGGGAAAATAGATGAGCTATCCTGAGTAGAGTGGGGACAAGGAGGTGGCAATAGAGGGGAGGGATGCAGAATGAGAAATGAGGAAGCATGATTGAAGGGGATGGTCAAACTAAGGGAAGGACACAGTGGGAGAGCAATGAAAGAGATATTTTGAAAGAGGGAAACATTATGGGGTTAGAGACAAAACTGGTGCTAAGGAAATTTCCAGGAATCCACAAAGATGACCCCAGCTTAGTCTACTAGCAATAGTGGAGAGGTGCCTGAATTAGCCTAGATCAATGAGATCAGTGAATAACCTAACTGTTACCATAGAGCCTTCATCCAGTAACTGATGGTGTCAGATGCAAAGATTCACAACCAAGCACCAGGCTGAGTGCCAAGCTCCAGGAGACCAATCAAAGAGATGCAAAAGGGGATTATGTGAGTAAAGGGGTAGGGGATGGTGTCAAGATCATGATGAGGAAATCTACAAATATAACTTAACCGAGCTCTTGGGAACTCATGATCTTTAGACCAATAGCTATGGAGCCTATATGGGACTAGACTAGGTCCTCTGCATACAGGAGACACTGAAACTTGGTCTATTTAAGGGGCCCCTGGCATAATAATTCTTAAATGAACCCTATTTATCATATACCAGAGAAAGATGGATATATTGCATTGATAATTGCAATAGGGTGCATGGTTAGCTTGGTACAAATACTTCATGAAGAACCTCACAGTCTAGTGAAATGTACAGAAAACAACAGACACATTTTTTATATAGATATATTGAGTTTCACTGAAGTTTCTCGGAAACCTTACACTATAATTCCCCGGAATGTAGTACATTTATAATTGCATATCTTTGTAGTACTAGTTCCTAGCAATAATCTATGATAAGCAACTTTTTTTGTTAACATATTTCTCATCATTTTCTGAGTTTTTAAGACAGAAATAATAAAGCCAGGAATGTTACCAATGCATTACTCTTTCTGTTTATGATTCTTCTAGTATTATTCAGTTCTTGGACATCATGTTTTCATTGGCAACATCCAAGGTGTCATGGTCCATTATTTTGAGTGGTTCTATAAACCTGTCCATCAACTTCAACCAACTACCTAGCCTGTAGATAGGATTTCCAGATACAAATTCTCAGTTTAATTAAATATTAATTGGTATTTATATATACCCAGTACCCACAAAAATCATATCACTTAGTATGGCCTTGTTCACCATTTTTATTCCTTTTATTCCTTAGTCTAGAGAAAGATGGAGTGAATAGTGAAAGAAAATAGTGACAATAAATCAGTACTAGCATATGTAGACTGCAGTGGTCACTTCTTATTACTCCAGTATATACCTGAGGCTGGCTAATTATGATGAAAAGAGATTTGTTATGATATCAGCTTAGTAGGTTCAAAGTTAGAAATGAATGTCTGTTCATTTGAGCCACAGTGAGAACTGAAGATGTACACACTGGAAGACTATAGAGCTTTAAGCAGAAGTGGAGAACAAGAGAGGATCATGATTCTTCCTTTTATAATAACCCTCTCCTTAGAAGTTGGGGACCACCTCAGAGATAGTTTAATCCCTTTTGAGAAAAGGAAAGCCAGAACTCAAAGAGTTCTAACAAGACTTGTTTACATAGTGCCGCCTCTCAACACTACCTCTTGAGAAGCAGCCAATCAACTAACCATATGGAACATTGGGAAATTCTAAGCCATCATAGAATCCAAAGCCTCATCATCTGCTTTCCTAACTGTATTTGTTTGTATGTTGTTTGTGTGTATGTGTGTGTGTGTGTGTGTGTGTGTGTGTGTGTGCATCTCATGTACCATATACATTTAGTTTTGTTTTGTCACCATTTTGGAAAGATTAGCTAATTTGATAATTTTGAGAAAAATAGTGTATCTTGGAAAACAAGCTTATGTCCTCTCATAAGCTGCATGATCAACAATCATTTTCTTGGTTGACCATGTGTCTTTCTTACTGTTACCGAAAAGAAAGCATTAATCCTATTCTCTCAATGAAGTGAGAAAAGTTGGGAAATATGCCTTTCCCTTGGTTCTAAAGATTCTAAATGATGCTGATTTAGAATCAGTTCTGCAGCTCTTACTTCACATGCATGCAATATGAACATTATTTTTTAAAAAATAAAGAAATGATAAATGAAAGGTTTAAACTAAAATGTAGATAACTTGCCTTTTATGATAATTTAGGAGTTTACAAACAATCATGTAGGTATGCCAATGGTCTTAGGGTCAGTCAGCAGCATCAGCAGTGTTTCTGTGACTGACATTAACTCTTTAATTCATGTATAATACTTAGATGGCCCTGTTGGCTTCAAATTTGTAATTTATTTTTTCTTCTCTAAAACTTGTCAGGTTACTATTATAAAATATAAAAAAAAATAGAGGGGGAAATGCTTAATCATTGTGGGAAATGTGAGGAAGGGTCCTGGCAAGCATCTGTAATGTATTCTTGACAACTGTCCTGCATTTGAAAATAGAAAGAGAAGTTTTACAAGTGTGGTACTCCTTCATCTCTCTCCTGGTCTGAAAGGACCTTTAGCATTATAGAACTGTGAGGTGACCTTTGTAGATGACCAAAATTCTAAGGTGTTATTGGAAACATATTTACCAGGCAGGTAAATATTCAAGAATGTCTTACAATTTCCCAAAGGAAAATATTAACAATATTATGAAATTTATATAGTTTTATTTGAGAAACAAACTCATGTACCTGTATTGTTATTATTTCATGCATCCATAAAAATTGCTTTTGCTTAATGGAACATTTGATACTAATAGTGTAGCCCACATTTTGAAAGAAAACAGGCCTGATTTCTAATCTTATTTCATTAATACTTTTAAGCAAAAATGGAAATTGTGTTCATTTTACTGAAAGAGATAGTTTAAATATGCTATCTCTGACTTAAAATGAACAATATGACAGTGATATAGTTCTTTATTTTAAAAATAAAACTATTTTTTATCCTACCACAGTGATATAATGCATTTTTGTACTCTTGATTGTAAACATTAATTTTCAACTGGTAAGAGGAAGCTTGCAAAGAATTAAACATAAATGCTGTTTATTCCTAAACCCATGAATTTTAAAACATTGCTTAGGAAATGTTTAAATGTAATAGATAATAGTAAAAACATAAAAGGAAATTTTTCACTGAGTGATAGAAAAACAACTAAAACAAAAGGCATTAATTTTTCCTTATTTCAGGGAAATATGATTAGTATTTTTTTCTGATTGTTTTTCTTTTTTACCTCATAGTTGACTTAATTGAGTGTGTTTATGAGAATATACATTGTATCTTTAAAAGTATCTGAATAATTTTGGTTTTTTAAGATTTTGTGTTTGAGCTGCAAGTCTGATAAAAGATAAAATCCATATTTAAAGTTTGGTTTCTTTTTTATTAAGTAAAATTGATAAAATTTCATGTAACCCAGGCAAGCCACTAATGAATAGGCAGGAGAGATTCCTCACTAGTGAGCACACTTGCTGCTTCTGCACAGATTTCTGGTTTGGTTCCCAGCATTCATTTGGAGGCTAATCACCAACCACCTGTTCACTCCTATACCAAGAGATCTAATGTCCCTTCTGACTTTCCTCAACATTGTGCTCATACAACATGTAGTGCACATACTTACACAGTACTTAGATACATAAATAATTGCATACATATATACACACAAACACACAGGCATATATTCATACATACATATACCCATAATACATACATGAAGATAAACACTTAAATTATAAAACTTAAATTTAACAAATCTTTTAAAAAGTGCTATAAAATGTAGGAGAATTTTGAACACTTGGTCTCTTGCCTCAACCTCCTCAGTGCATCATCCATCATGCTAATTAAAAATCTTATACTTATGATTAGGTAAAGTTTAATACTTTCAATGATTTGCATAGTCATTCCAGTCAGACAAAATATTTCCATTGAATATTGAATAAGGTACCTCAGGTCTTCATATAGCTTATTGGAACATGCCCTACAGACACCTTCTATCTGCTTTTAACTGTCCTTTGGTCACATCTACCCTTTTATATCAAACACATATATGCAGAGGTAATCTAATATTTGTGTCTCTCTCTGTTACTTGACATAATGTTTTAGAAATTCATATACATGCTTTAGTATATCTGTAGGACTTTCTTCCCCCTGAAGACTGAGCATATAAACCTATGATGGGGATATATGAAGATATAAACATATCACAAATGCAATGTATTTATTATCCTGACATGCCTTGTGTATCATTTATGTTTGCCTATTATCTTAGGGTTTTTTTTTAAAGGATTTATTTATTATGTATACAACATTCTGCCTCCCCTATACCTGTATGCTGGGAAGAGAGAACCAGATCTCATTATAGATGGTTGTGAGCCATCATGTGGTTGCTGGGAATTGAACTCAGGGCCTCTAGAAGAACAGTCAGAGCTCTTAACCTCTGAGCCACATCTCCAGCCCCAGTCTTAGGGTTTCTAATGCCATAAAAGACACCATAATCATGGCAACTATTAACAGAGAAAACATTTAATTGGGACTGGATTACAGTTTCAGAGGTTTAGTCAATAATCAACATGGTAGGAAGAATGATGTCATGCAGGCAGACATGATGCTGGGGAAGGAACTGAGATTCTATATCTGAATTAGCAGACAGAGAAAGAGAGTCAGATGTTGAGCCTGGCTAGAGCATTTGCAACTTAAAACCCATCCCAATGAAACATTTTCTTCAACAAAGCCATACCTTCTCCAACAAGGCCCTACTTCATACCAGTGCCACTCAGTGGGGACCAAGCATTTAAATCTATGAGTCGCTGGAGGCCATTATTATTCAAAGCCACATCCATGAAGATGGGGTTATGAGCATTTATATTTAATTCTCTCTATATATAATTACATAATATTTACAGTAGAAGAGTTTAAAATCCTAAGGGTGGATTAGCTCAGACATAGAACTGATGCATGTTTCATTTTGTCAAGAATTGCCAGACACATTTGTTTTCAAAAGTGGTTACACCACTTACAACTAGTTGACCCACATACAAATGTATAACACTTACAAAGATTTGTGATATCAAATTTTCAAATTTAAGTTATTGAGGTATGACCATTTTGATGACTAACAATTTTGAAGTACTATTGAAAGAAGTATTGGCTTAGACATACATACTTTTGGGGGTGTTGAGTCTTTTATTATTGTTTTAGTGTTACCTATGATATTGTTATTAAGTCAAAATGAATCATAGGTAAGACTTTTCAAAAAAGAAGTCTTAAAAATGCATATTCCCCTTCTTGGATTAGTTTTCTCCATCTTATTTTGATGGCTTTCTATAATAGTTAGCTTTTATCCTAAGTGACATTTTATTGTTCTTCTCCCTTCTGCCTTTTTATTTCATATTTTAAAAATCACGGCTTACTTTCATTTTCTGAAAAATCATTATATTTTTCTGAGGGCTGGGTCCTACATTTTGATGATTTTTTTGTTAGTAAAGTAAGACAATGTCTGAAGTTGACTTCAGTACACATATTTATTTCTTCCAGTATATATTTTTATAAGGTCATCTCTTGCTCGATTTATGTTTTGTTGAGAATTAGCTGAAATTGTAGAAATAGATGAGTTTCTAGGCACATCCATTTCCTTGATTGTCAAGCTTCCTCTCTTTATCTTGGTATGGTATTATCATATCTTGGTGGTAAGTCCTTAGTCAATTTTTAATAGCTTTGGTTCACATACATTATTTGTACTTTGATATCAATATTTAATTTTGTTATCTTTTACAAATGTCATTAGGGGCCAGAGAGATGGTTCATTAAGTAAATGCTTTTGCTGCCAAGATGGACTGTCTGAGTTTGATCCCCAGGATTCACAAGGTAGAAAAAGAGAATTGACTTCTGAAAGTTAGCCTCTGACTCTCACGGTCACACCATGCTATAAAAGTGCCCTCACAAATAAGAAAAAGAATAAACTAAAAAGTTATGTTATTAAGAATATAGCCATAAGATTTTAATTGAAAATATATTGAATTTATAGATCATTATGTAGGTTGCCAAAGTTACAAGAATAATGCACATGGTTATTTAGACCTTCTAAAATTGTATCAACCAGGTTTTAGATTTTCTTTTTAGGGCAGAGATTTATGTCTTTGTCAAATATATACTTAGCTAGTTTAGTTTCACAATGATTGTATATTAGTGGTACTTCAGGGAACTACAAACATTTTTTGTGCATTGATGATTTCTTTGTTTTCATACTAAATAGGCTTACTGTGAGATAAATTTTATATTGACTTGTGATTTTCTACCAATGTGTATTTATCTGTGAAGAATTTGCTTTTACATTTTATTTCTAATATTTATGCTGTAATTTCTTTTTTTTCATCTCATTGCTCTGATTAGACAAACAATATCTTAAGATTTGTTTTTACGGTTTTAAAGTGTGTGAAGTTGGGAGGAGCTGTCCTGAGTGCAAGTGCCCATAGCAACCCAAAGTACCCTATAGACCTGGAGCTGGAGTTCCCAGTGATTCTGAGCCATGGCTGCTAGGAATCAAACTTGCTTAAGCAAGCACACTAGTCACCCTTAATTGCAGAACTCTCTCCCTAGCCCTTAGTATTGTTAATTAGCTTATTTGAGTCTCTGCAACCTAAAGAAACCTACCACAGAACCATACATATTTATGTCCACTGAAAATAACAGCAGAAAATGAATACACTGAGAGTCATGTTAAAAGGGCTTTTTGTTTTTATTTCTGTGCCCGTGTGTGTGCCACATTGTGTGTGGGTGTCTGAGGAGCCAAGAGGAAGGGACTGACTCCAGAGGAGCTTGAGGTTCAGGTGGTTGTATGCTGCACAAGTCAGAAAAATGTCTTATGTCTCAAAGAAGGAAAACTGCAAACACTGGATTCAAATATGATTACTTCTTAAGAATTTCAATAAATACATGTTTTCATTCTATTAAAGAAAGTGGTGGAAAATGACTGTAAGAAAGGAAAGCAAAAAAAAAAAATCTTTCCTACTGCGACCCTTATATTATAGTTGGCAGATGTGGGCAAACTTAATTAAATAAATAAAGCTATAAGACTGGGACAATAAAAGTTTTATAGGAGTTATGAAAGGCAGGTCAAATAAGACATAAAGAACGTGGGAAATGTCTTGGCTAGTAAATTTCTTGCCTGCTTTACAAGGACAAAACCTGACTTTAGTCCCCAGAACCCAACTTTAAAAGATGTGTGCAGTGGCATGCTCTTATAGTTCGTGTAATTCTAGTGTCAGAGAGACAGAGACATGTGTCTAGTACTTACTGAAAAGCCATTCTAGCCTCAGCATCAAGTACCAGACCAAGTCAAAGTGGCTTTGTCTCAAAAAACAATGTGGGAGACACCTCAGAAATGACACTCGAGGCTGATCTCTGGACTTCACAGTCTACATACTCATGTATTCACATACATTTGGGACGGTGGAAGAAGGCGGAGTGAGGGAGGGAGATAAGAATGAAGAAAATCTATTTAGAAAAGATGTTCAGAAAAAAATATCTTCTAAAAATGTAAAATGTTAGCAGAGGTATAACCAAGGGTGTGAACAAGTTAGAGTGAAGCTTGAAGAATCTCCCCAGTAACTCCAAGGGGGGAAAATGAGGCTGAAATGCAGAGAAGGTGCTGCACAAATTCTGGTTGTAATGAAAGAAACTCAGAGCTAGATACTGGGGAAAGGCTGAAATATCAGAGAGAGGAAACATCACAGTCAAATCTCACCCAGCTGTTTTCCAGCTTCTGCACTCAGCTTTAGTCCTGGTTGCTTCTAATTGCTTCTCTTTTCCAAAGCCTGTCTTAAATACTCTCTTTGCCCAGCTGGATTCCATCCAGGTTAAGATTAAAGGCAGAAACTACTCTATTTGGTAGTCAGCCTTGAGTTTACAGAAACACAAAAAGATTTCTGTCTCTAGAGTTATGGGATTAAAGGCATAGGTCACCACTCATGACTTTCCCTGTGCTGGGATTAAACGTGTACTCACAGAGATCTAGAACTCCCAGATATCCAGAACTCTCGGAGCTACCTCTGCCTATTTTGACTGTGGTTTGATCACTTGGTATTCCAGGTTTTATTAAATATGTAGCATATCACCACAGATAGGGATCTGAATGAAAGTTGGAATACATTTGGATTCTCTACATCTAGGCCTGGATAGTCCTGTTATTGCACACACACACACACACACACACACACACACACACACACACACACACTTTTCTATTTCAAATCTGATTTTAAAAAGTCTGAGGATCGCTCAGAATTACCTAAAATTTAGTTAATTTAAACTGCATGAACACTTCATGGCATTGATTAATAATTGCATTTGTTTTAAATCGAAGGCTTTTTGAGCCTTCAAAGGAGAAGCACTGTGATTGGTGGTACTAGACTGAATTCACAACAGCCTGAGGGTCGGGGAGGAGTGGTACCAGTTTGAGGCCACCATGGCCAATCTATCTCTAAATAAAAATTAAAAATAGAACTAGTCATCCTCATTAATAGGACCTGTCCTGTGTGCAGTTCTACAGAGAAATAAAACAGAGGTGAGCTTTGTAAATAAAGTTTCTTACCTTAGCATCTACTTTTTCTTCCTCATTTTGATTATTTCATTGACCACACATTTTAAGACTTGTATACTTGGTAACAATCAGTTATGATTTCTACTTTGAAAAACCCTTTGAACTCAGTGGAAGTCATATGGAAATGCTTTGAATCAAAAATATCTTGGTTTTTTTAAAGTGCTACTACATTGTAGCATCTTCTTCAATGTTATGCTTGCTATATTTAAATGTTCAACAGAATTTATTTTTGCACTTTAGTGAAATCAAACAAGATATATTCCTCATGAAGGTGATGGAAGCTCCAAAAGGACCTATCTAATTGAAAATATTAATACAGGCACCCATTCACCAACACAAAATATTTACTTTGTTCTGTATTGCAGGATATATTAAGTACGATTTATGTTTATTACAATGAGAAAAATAACTTCTTCAAATTGAATGGTATACTTTCTTAGCAATTTAAGGATACTTTTACTAATAGCATTTGTCAAGTGCAAAAACTGGTTATGAAATACCCACATCTGGGTGATGTTCATCTATATCTAGTAAATAATGTCTGAGCAGTTCTGTGAGTCACATGAACTGTTATTATGCCAATCATTTTTACTGATAGAAAGATATACAAGGATAGAAAGTGTGACTTCTTTGTTCATAATAAGAAAATAAATAAATAAAACTGTCATAATGAAACCAAAAAAAGCAAGAAAATATATTTTTGATTTGAGAAAAACTGACAAAATTTTATTGGCTTTTTCTTGCTACCTGCAAACAAACATACCTATAAGACATCTATTTACCTTCAGACAGATCTATTTTAATAGGTCACTAATCAGAGATATCTGTCTTCCATGAATGAAAATATTACTCCTGATTCACATAAGCAATACATATGTTTTGGTATTTATTTCTAGAGTACAGCAACTATCAGAACCTAACAGAGATTACCAATTATTTTTCTCATAAATTATGTTTATGCATATGTTTGTCTATGTGAGTGCATGAAACCTAACTGCATGCATATACATTGGCTAGAAGATGATATCAGGCCTTCTGGAACTGGAGTGACAGGCAGTTGTGAGCCACCAGAACCAAATTTGGGTTCTTTGGAAAAGCAGCCAATATTCTTATCTACAGATCCACTTCAACAGCCACAGCAGTTGGACACTACTAGAGATACTGACATTTGAGAGAAAAGTGAGTCATGTTATATATAGTCTCTCAATTTAGAAGTGGAGAAAATGTGTTCAAACATATTTTTGACTTTTCTTTTTAATAAATTGCTCTAAATAGAAATCATAAAAATATAAAAATAGAGAGGTAATTTTTTGTCTTAAAATTCTTGCAAATGTTTCCAGATATGTGAATGAATGAACTATCTGTTTAGGTGAACAGATAGTGAAGTTAATTGTCTAGGGGCTGAGGTTGTCAAAAAAGCAACTTCACAGGAGGATTTACTACGGCCCTGCAAGAAACAGGTCCAGGATGATGGGAAAAGCACGGTGGAGTAGTAGCAAAAACAGAAAGAGCCTTACATCATTTGGCTAGGAAGTGAATCCAGGTTGTAACCCTTAAGGCCAGGATCCCAGAGATGTATACCCTCCAGGCAAACTCCACTGTATAACCTCCCAATATCACCATTTGGGGGTTATGTCCACAGAGACTTGAAACTGTGAGACCCTTTTACATTTGAACCACAATAGACTGTGAAGCAGAGAAATGGCATTTATCATCACAAACATAGGAAATACTCTGTTTTTCTTATATATAAGGATTTGGGAAGTATGGGTGGAAAGTAGATGCTTAAGAGTACATAATTCACCTGAAAATTATTTTAAAGAGTTCAAAATTTATTCTTTAATCAAACCACAGCCAGAGTTGCTTTTTAAATGAATGATAATGAGATCAAAGGCTATGGTTTTAAGGCAACCTTGACAGGCAGAACCTAAATATCTCATAATGGATAAGAAACTACATCTGGGACCTCCAATATGATGACTATAGATAAAAGATGTCATTTTTGTTGTCTGCTCTAAAGGTATACAAGTCTACATAAAAAGACATTTCAAACAGAATTGAAAATCCCTACATAGTTTTCTCTCTTTCTCAAAGTTTATGATACGTGCTTAGAAAATTGAAATATCTCAGTAGACTTACAGTCAATATATTGTTCCCATGTTCTTCCGATTCATTGTTTCCTAAGCTTATTTAACCACAGCTCTCTGCGAGAACTTTAATAAACACAAAGGCTCTAGTGAAAACACTGTTCTAGCCAGCACAAAAATAGAGCGAAGGCTGATAAGTATAACATGTGCCTGACATATGTTGACTTGCTTGACAGGTGTCATGTTGTTTATCCCTCACAATAGCCCTAGTCACAAAGAAAGCACACACCACTGTGCTCTCACATGAATTCTATAAGAGAAACAAGGCCTCAAGTGATGACATGTTTCACTAGGGTTGCAGAGTTAACAAGGAATGGGATTACATTTTGAGCCCCAGAAACCAGGCTGCACTTTCTTTGAAAGGATTCTGCTACCTCAATCTTCCATTTTGTTTTTGTTTGTTATAAACAAAAGTAAAAAATATTATTGTATTGGGAGAAAAACCAAGTATTATTAGAAACCTCTCTGGTTATTATGTAAATGTCTCTTAAAAATAAATAGCCCTAAAACATTTTCTGCCCATTGCTTTGTCATATTTTTCTCATTCCTTAAAAAAACAAAAATGAAAACCTATAATAGGTTTTTTTTTTTCAGAGAGAGAATTTATCTTTTGTTTCTTTTAAAACTAGTATTATCTTAGAGAATGGTTAGATGAAATCTGTCTTCATGGCAGTTTGTCTGTATTTCCTTTCATTATTGAGAATTTTTCTAAGTTAACATTTACTCTTTTATCCAAACTCATAGTTACAAGAGAATTTCAGTGGCTGTAGACTTACTAAAATAACTATATGACTGTTTTTTGATTTTCAGTAGTTTTGACATCTCTATATGTTTTCCATAAAAAAGTCAATATAGGTGAAATGGTTATTAATATCATATTTTATAAATTATTTTCTTCCTTGAGTATTTATCATAGAGACCCTGAGAGCCAAAAGATTCTAAATCTAACATTATTAGCCAAAAGAAACAAAAAGAGTAATTAAACTGAATTAAATTTTAAACTCTACTGTGTTGCCATCTGTAGTTCATAGTAAACTACCAGAAAATGACTTTCTAATAATCACTAAAAGTTACTTACTGCTCATCACAACAATGTCAATGAGGCTAGTACATCATTATCATTTTGCAAGTGGCAGACATCTTACAGGCATCAAATCCAAGAACTGTGACTTATGAAGACATGGTAATGAGTAAGCAGCACCAAATTCAATGACTTCTGTGTGGCTAAGACTCCAATGTCAGGATTCTTCTGTTAGAGACAGTGATGTATGAACTTTAAGTTGATAAACTACTGAGGCTCTGGATACAGGCTTGGGGTGTACATGCTTGGGCCTGTGTTCTTTTTGTCTTTGAGAAGACCTCTCATATTTACCCAGAATTGCACTCAGTCCACTTCTTGTGCAACACAATGTATCACTTGTCTTGCCCTGGGGGATTCCTGTCAGGACAGTTAAGCCACTGGCAGTTCAAGTATTCTTTATCAGCTTGAAGATGTTTGGGATCATGCTCCTGACACTGCATTGCAAAATTCACACTAATAGTCTTTCCTCATATCACTTAGGACATTCCCTCTTGGTGTTGCTCATGTTCTCTTCTCATACACAAAAGATCTCACGTGCACAAATGATGTAAATAAGAGATATTAACTACAAAAGACAAGTGTTTTTCAGATTGAAAATAAGAATGCAGTTTCCCTTGATTAAAACCAAAGATCTAACATAAAAATAGTGCAACTTAGCTAATATATGAGTTAATTCTAAGTATTTAAATCTCTAATAAAAGATCCAGTCTATGATTCTACACAGAAAACCCCTCCGAGCTTCTGAGCAACCAAGACATGAAAATAATTTTATATTTACCTCTATTCTCGCACAAATATTCACAAATTATTATCATAAGTTTTAGTAGTTCAATTTTTCTTCTCACTTTACAAGGAGACATTTTAATCATTTAGATAATTTTTAGTTGCAAAGTTCTCCATGTATTTGATAAGAATTGTTACTGCAAAGCCAAAACTGAGAAGATAATCTATTTTTCCACTTTCTACTGAACATGATGAAGATCAACTCTTTTGTTTTCAGCATTTAATTTATGCAACCCAGGAAACACAAGGCACATTGTATCTATGTAATGCATAGAAAGTATGTTTGTGTCTTGTATCTTCAAATGTTCATTGGGTTGATCTTCTGAAAGGCATTATTACTGGATATTTAGTAACAATACTTTTTTATTTTTAATTAACTTCAAAAGGATAAGAAATATTAGCCTGTTAGCCTATAAAATGGTATTTTATTTTCTCTTTATATAAAACACAATGTTTAAGATCATTTCATTAATTATACTGTACCAAGAAAAAATCTTTCTTTTTTTCTGCATTTGAGACTATTACATAACGCTGAATGGATTGGATAGAAAAACAAAAAAACAAAAACAAACAAAAAAACAACAACAAAAAAAACCCCTAAAGACTGAAGTAAACACAAACAATGCTTATCATGTTGGGTGGATATCAACAGAACTTGTTTTCTATGTATCTCCTGCTAGAATGACAGTATATCGCTTTACTGGTAAGTGCATGCATTTGTGTGTGTGTGTGTGTGTGTGTGTGTGTGTGTGTGTGTCTTTTCTATAGTTTTCAGACCATTGCTTAAATGGCAGCATAATATCTTGCAAGAAAAATGTTTTTTGAGATCATTTAATTTTCTAGTCTTTTAATCGAGTTTTATTATATGTTACTTGTTATTTTCCCATCATGAGACACATGGTTCTGATGTTATAGTGCATGTTTAAGGTAATTAAAACACACTCTACAGTTACTCTGTCCCAACTGCTAAGGTTTTGATACCAGAGGATCTCCCCCTTATCTAGAATACAGCCAGAAGTTTGGAAAAATGGAAAATTTTCCATCAGTACAATACTATAGAATTTCAAAATAAATTAGTAGTTGGTTGATAAAAGTGGGGTAAGATTTTTTCAAGTAACTTTCATTTTTGTAACAGATATACTATGTTTGTAAAATACTTCTTTTTAAAAAGAAATTTACTTCTCTGAGAAAGTATCGGTAATGCCTGCCCAAAAAAAAAAAAAAATAAAATAAAATTCATTCTTGTATGGTATCACATTTACTCAATGAGTATTTGTCTCTTTAGACTGTTTCAGTTTTACACACAAACACACACACACACACACACACACAGAGAGAGATCAACAGCTGATTAAAATATTTGAATGCACTCAAGGCAGAAAGCTTCTTTTTCATGCATATTTTGCAGGGTGAATTATAAAGGCCCAGTTGTTCTTCTTGAGAGTAGGCACTTGAGTCTACAACCGTGGTCTATTCTCTTGTCATGGACCTTTCTTTATGAGAGGAAGCAAAAAGGAAGAAAGAAAGGGAGAAAATGTAGAGAAAAGATGAGATAAAATGAATGGTTTTTGTTCTTGCTAGTTTATTCCCAAGCTGTATAGTGCTTTATTAATCCCAGAATTTAGTAAAAAAGTAGCAAGATTGGGGGATAATCTCACTAAATCTTCAACAAAGTAGAAATATAAATACATTATAATTTTAAGCCTAGCATTTCAGATTTCAGGAAACATTTCTTATTTTTTTCCAAAATCAAACACAAATTGTGACAATCTCCTTTTCTTCATCCCATCCCATTCCTATATTCTTTTCCACTTTTCATACTCTTGACAACTTCAATTACAGGAACGCCTATTGAAATGGCAGTCTCTGTCATAAGATGTGGAAAGAACATGATGCAATACTCTGAGTAATTTTCTAAATTCCACTTAGCACCTGGTCTACTCAAATCAAATAGGCTATTGGAGTTCTGAGTCACTGGAGAAGCTTTGTGCACGGCTTAATTCAGTGCCCAGACATCTTCACAAATTACGGCATGGACCCTCAGACAGGAGGCCGCAGCAGCTAAAACAGATACCTCTTCACCTGCTGATTTCCTATATGTTTATTTAATTCTTGGCTCCTCTTTGCAGACAATTAGCTTTTTCCCCCTTTTGTTTTTAAATTAGCTGATTTTAGGCTGATAAATGAGCCAGGTTACAGACCTTGAAGAAAGTGCTAGCTGAATCCTAAATGGATACTCAGTGCTTAAACCTTGCAAGAAGTTTCTGTCCCCAGCCCCCCCCCCCCGCGCCCCGGGGCGGGGGCAAAACACAATATACACATATTTTCAAATAAATTAATAAGTTATTTTGAGCCCATCATACATTGTATAATATTTAAGTTCTATTTAAAGACTCCATGAGTGTTTCAGAAAGTTCTTTCTGGGCAAGTTTTTTATTCACAAAATGTAATTAACCTTTTAATTTGGGTCTTTTTGCTTTGGACCTTTGAGTTCTCTGATATGATTTACAATTGGTATAAAGAAACCTAATAAATTTTAAAATTCACTTTATAATGATTTGTTGTCTCACCATCTGTTACTCGTAGAGTATTTTTGCTCTTGTCATTGTGGGATCTTTCTTCCCTGACTGAGGCCTTGCTGCTCAAAAAGACCCTAGACATGTTGCTTCTTCTATACACTGTGTTAAAAAAAAATGACGCCACTACATTGCATTGGTAGTGAAGTGATTCACAGATAACTGCACCTGATCTCTGCAACAAACTTTCCTGCTAAATGTTTGGAAGGAAAGTTTATTTCATCATATCACACATTGCACTGCCTTATTTGTATTATTACTATGGACAGAGAATAAAGTCTCTTTTTTTCTTTATGGCTGAGGCATTGATTAGAATAGCACTATATATGCCATACAACAACAATCCCTTTGTAGTCTATAGAGGTTTAGCTCTCTTTCCTGAAGAATCCATTGTCTCAGAGTTCTTTTTCTTCCATTTCCAATCAGGTTTTTTTCTACTTTGCTACAATATTTTAGGGACAGATATTGAATAGCAAATGTTCCTTATTTCTTTTAGGGTACAACCTGAGGGTGCTGAGACACTAAGTATTTTTTCTATTCATCAACTCATCAACCATTTCTGACTTTTCTAGCTTTGTGAATATTTTTTTGGATTGATTTTATACCACTAGTGGAGAGGACAGATTGGGACTATCCACTCCAAAATCTATAAATATATTTAAATATTATATATACATATATGTATAATATTTAATATACATACATGTATGTAAAATATACATTATGTATGTAAAATATTATACATGCATATATATGATTTACTATAACTTGGAAACATCATAGGTTAAGAGAAATTCACATGAGACTTTTGTCCTCACTTAGGAAAAAATAGTAAGTAAATATAAAGCCAGATTTTTATTTTTTCAAACTTTTTGAGAGACAGAGATAGATAATTTGTTTGTTTGTATGTATGTATGTATGTATGTATAATATGTATCTATCTATCTCTCTCTATATATGTATATACGTGCCTATATATGTGCCATGAACATATGTCCCCAGAAGGGGTAAAGAGAGTCAGGCCTCTGTTTCCACCATGTCAGATGCCACTTCAGGGATTACATTTAGATCATCAGGATTGGCAGAACAAACTTTACCCATGGAGTCATCTCACTAACCCTAAAGTCATTTTTGTTCCTATCATGCTTCTTAACATATCACCCTCTCACATTGTGGAACATGTTCCCCCTTCAAAACTCATGTATAATTTTAAGTTCAATTGTACTATTAAAAGGCAGAAGACCTATAGCACAAGATTAGGCTGTGAGCTGAGACTAGTCACATTATAAAAATTTTGGCTTTGACCTCATCTTTGCTCTCTAGTCTTCTTGCCTTTGAGCATGTGATTATAGAGCAGGAGGACGTCTCAGCTAATGTAGGCAGCTCAACTTTTGTTCACTGTAAATTACTCATTTTCAAGTCTTCCCTTTTTATAACAGCACACATTCATACACAAATTCAAGCACACACACTCACACACATACTCATGTACAAGCAAACACATATGCATGCACACATACACACTCACAAACACACATGAATACTTTACTTGCACACACATACACACACACACACATACATAAACTGAGAAACTCAATAACCTCCAAGTTTAACATTTTAGTAATATTATAGATGTTAGTGGACAGCTTGCGACCTCATTACTTATCACAAAGCGAAAAGAGTATAATTTCCTACTAGTAAAGTTGATTATTGTTAAGTGTATCAATTATTTTTAAAGAAAGATTATGGAATATTTTACCTATTTTAACTACTGTTTACACTATAATTTTTTAAAAAAAAAACTTAAAATATGCTTAGGAATCATCAAAGTACCTCATTCAACTCTGGATTCTCTGTTTCAGCGCTGCTGAGGTGTGAGCAAAATTTTTAGGTCTAGCAATCTTGATGTTGATACCAGTACTTCTGGCCTAATGAAAACATTTGAATTTTTAAACCACAGAACAGAGACCATTGCAAAGAAAGTTTAAATTTACTTAGTAAGTGACAATAATCTCTAAATGAATAAAATTTGATGGCTTTAAATAAAATTCTGAGCTATTATAATAGAAAAGCCAAAATGTATAAAAATAGTAACATATAAGAATAATATAAATGGCCTCACAAAACTTCCAAAATGCACTAAAAACCTGACATCCTGAACTTGTAGCACAGTGAGTATTTTGGCTATGACCAAAAATAAAACTTTTATTCAGACTACCTTCATTTAAGTTTTTAAAAAATATTTTCTGTCTTTTTAGTAGGTTAATACTTGCCTATTTAATGAGAAATTTATTACAAATAGTTAATTATTGTTCTCTCTACTAAAATTTAATATACGTCACATAGGTTTACAAGTTGTATTTACTGTATGAACATATAAATATGCAAGTGTGTGAGGCTTAAGATGCATTTGGTCTAAGATTTCTAATGTCAAGTTTCAGTTCCATACAAATGAAAGGGGCTGAATACATAAACCTGTCAAAATCATGATTTTAATGGAAATGTCAAGATATTTATGAAAGCCAATATAATAATCCCTTTTATGCAGCACTAGGAAGGAGCCTATGATCCTAAAAGAACTAACCTGTCACCCCTCACTCTACTTTTCATACCAGAACCAACCCCAGCTCCATTATCTAAATGACCAAGCACTCTTTCAATTCCAGGGCTAAATGATGTCATGACATGACTATCATCATATTTATACCTCATAAAATTAGAAAGGTTATTAAACATAATTTGACCTTTGGCATACTCCAAGAAAATCCCACTTTTCTGGTGATTTTTTCCTCTTTTTTTCCTTTTCACTTCTTCCCCTCATTCATTTCAACTCTTTACTTTCTCTAACTTTTCATTAAAAACGTAGTTCTGACATATGTACTTTTTTCTTAGACAAATCCGAGATTTTATTAAATGAAATGTTTCCTAGTCACTCTTCAAAGTTGTAGCCCAGAGAAAAGAAGTTACGTCCATTGAAATCTAAATTCAATGCCAAGTACATTTGCCCTTGACCTTTCCTATGGAGAATGTGTGTGGGGGTCTGAGGTGGCTTGCTATTCTGAGGTTCCTATTGTTTCCTGCTAGCTGGTGCTGAAGTGCAGAAGGCTGGTAGCTATGTTTAACTGTGTTAGTACATTCTGATCAAAGCATATTCAAGAAACAGATGCTTGAAGATGGACAAAGGTTATGCATTTGGTACATTGGACAACTAAGGGTGAGAAAGCACTTGTCAGATCTTTTATGGATGCCAGAGCTAACAGCATTTCCTCTAATGTTTTATGATAGGTTTAAAAGAAACAGAAAAAAATGCTTTATAAATACTTTAAAATAAAGGCAAAGATGTCCTTGGTCCATGTATGGAAAGCATGTATAATTTGTATAGAATCTACATTCCTTTTAGTTTATCTTCCACTATTAATTTATCTTGTCCTGAATGAAAGGGTTCTGCAATACATTTAAAATGTTATCAATTGTCAACTTTCTGTCCAGCCTCCCAGCTTTATCTCTTCTAGCATTTTTGTTAGTTTTCACCATTCTTTCCATTTCTCACCTAAGGAAACAGTGGATTTCCAGGGACATCTTCACAGTTAACTTTTTATTCAAGATATAAGGCTCTTACTATCCCCCCAACTTTTCATTTCATATTTGATTTATGATGTCATTTATTTACACTCAGTAACTATCTACTGAATGCCTACTACAGGAGAGAAAAGCACAGTCCTTGTTCACAGAGAATGTGTATTCTTATGTATATAAAGGCATGATAATAAAACTATGATGTGATTTGCTATCTTTTAAATCTGAGTCAATCAATATACATTCATGAAATAAAACCTAGGGACTGTCATCAGCCTTTATCAGACATAGATGTGGTTGTGGATATAAATATAGTCATAATAAAATTATTGCACCCAAAGAATTTGAAACGAATAGAAAAAAAATAAGGTAATAGAATGAATCCTTGTAAGACGTTATATAATAACAGCTGTGCATCCTTATAAGAAGTTAATTCATCTCTAGTAAGATTAGTAATGATTTATTTTACTAATAATTAATAAAAAATTAAAAAACTCTTTATATGCGTTTAATTTTTATTTCTGATTAAAAGAACCATTGGTCTTTCTTTGAGGGTCATTCAATATTGCTTTGTTTTTTCCTTAGGTAGAAAAATAGCATTAATTTGGTTATGTTGTATCTTAACCTGCTTTCTATCACTGTTATTAAGCATCATGACCAAAAATGAACTTGAGGATTGAGCAGTTTATTTGACTGATGTGTCCCAATCACACTCAGTCAAGAAGCCTGAAGTTAAGTGAAGGAATGAGCCAAAGAACGGGCAATGGAAGAATGTTCTTCACTAGCTTGTTCTGTATAACATGCTTAGATGGCTTTCTTATACAGTCAAGAACAACCTGCCAATATGCCAGTGGAGTAGACCCTCCCACATCAACCATTAATCAAAAACAATGCTTCAAATATGCCTACAGGACAGTCTAATAAAGCATGCTCTTAGCTGAGGTTCCTTCCCTCCAATTAACTCCAACTGTGTCACATTCACAAAATACTAAAGAACACATGATTCCACAAAAATATATCATAGATGGGTGGCACAAATAACATAAAACAATATTATCCCCATTTTGAATGCTGACATTTCAGAGTAAGCTGCCACAAATCTGGATCCTAATGAGTACTCTCTTACTGGCCCTTTTTACAGTGTTGGCTGATGGTCTTTCTTCTATGTGAAAAAAAGGTTGCTGTATAGGCTCAGAAGATTTAGATTTCCTCTCTCATATAGATACCATTTCTTTAAAGTACCTCATGATTATGACTTTCTTTTACTATAACTTCTTCCTTAAAATCAATATCTCTAAATACATCTATGCTGTGAGACCATGAGTTAACTTATGAGTACTAGAAGGCAGAAGAAGAACATAGATATTCAGTATATCACAGTGATCAAAATGTTTAGTAATATTTTATATTGATATTTACAACCTTAACAATTAAACATCTCACAAAACAAAGCAAAACATCGACTTCCTGATTTCTTTTTTTCTTTTTATGGTAGGTCCAAAATAGAATGGGAGCATCCAATGTAGGAAGATTATGAATCTTTAATTTAGGTAGAAATCACAAATAGATGTTTTGTCACTTTGCTATTTAGGAAAACCTAAATTTATACTAGAGAAAAAAATGGTTGTCTCACAAGAGATCTTGAAGCATGGCTATCTTTAGAAGAGTAATGTTTATTTATTTCTGCTTTTGCTCATAGTCTTTGCTTAGACTAGGAATAGCACATAAACAAACTCAAGATGACACTTTGCCAAAAAGATTGATTTACTTTTAATCAATCTTTTAAAATTAATTCATGTTTAAATTCATTGATATTTTTAAGCATGTATATAATGAATTTGGCTCTTTTCACCCTATTACACTGTCTCATCCCTCCTCCTATATGACTTTGAGCACACCTTCTTCCACATAGAGAATTTTAACCATAAGGTAGAAATGATAATCCGTTGTGTTGGGGAAGATCATGTGACTAAAACGCTGCTTCCCAAAGTTCCTGCATGGTAATGTAGCTACAGAGAATGTCTCTTCCAATCTTATAAAGATGTGTGTTTTTGTGGCAGCTCAACTACTTTTGCTGTAGGTTTAAGCGCTATCTATGTGTCACTCTTCTGTCTCAGTATATCAAGGAGCTTTTTGGGTTCATGTGCACTTACTCCCTGTTTTCCCACCACCAGGCTATACATGTTTAATAATGAAAAGATGAGAAGATGGATGAGTGTGTTTTCATGTAGATGTTTGACAGTAAGAATGGAGATGATTTGGAAAATCTTGCATGGCATGGCTAAGGCCATACAAAAGTTTCAGACCTAACAAAAAGAAAAAAAAACACCCAAATTTATCTCTTCCAAACAAATAACACTTATCAGCTTCCTGAATAATAAATTAAAGCCAAATTTTAAAAGTTTTGAGAATTTTAGATCTAACAACATTTGTTGGATTATATTTAGGTCTAACCCTTCTTAATAGACTCTGAACTGTTTGAAGTGTGGTGTAAGAATCAGTCTGTAAGTTCATCCTGTTATTTTTCTACCTTAATCTTCTTAATGTCATTATTCTTAGATTCAGTGATCTGTTGTCAAGTTCTTAAGGCATGTAAAATGCATATCCACATAGTTTTATATTCCCTGGAGCAAACAACGTTGTACAAGCTGTCAAGATCATAACTCTAAGTGTGTGTGTGTGTGTGTGTGTGTGTGTGTGTGTGTGTGTTGTTTTGCCTGGATTTAAACTTATGGTTTTTTATGTATGTATTCCAGAAAAGTTTTAAATGCTAGCCTATGAGGGCAACTTTTCTGCGACCCCACATTTCCTCCCAAATGCCTGATAATGACCTTTAGGTTTTTGAGGCTCAAATTCTATTGGAATATAGATTGGAGGAAGCCAAAACATGAGGGACAGAAAATATGGTATCCTGCTTTAATTTATGTTGGTATGATAAAAATAACCCTATAAAAAGCAATTTTGGGGATAAAGGGTTTATTTTAGTGCACAGTCCTAGATTTTACTCCATTGTTATGAGAAATTACAGGAGGAAAGGAGTTGAAGCAACTGGTTACTTTGAACCTATTGGTCATGTGTCCAATGACAATGAATGCATGTAGGCTTACATGTACTCAGTCCCATTTCTATATATGTATTTATAGACCATGATCCTCTATCTAAGTAATAATGGCAACCACAGTGTGTGTGAAGATGGCAGGGTTGATTTTTATGCAATCTAAAACAATCTTCCCACAGACATGCGGAAAAGTAAGCCTGACTAAAAGCATTCCTTACTGAGATTTTTTTTCCCAGGGTAATTCTAGACTATGTCAAGTTGCCCATTGGAACTGGTTGGTCATCATCACACATGGCATGGTTATAGAGTAAGCAACCACGGTCAAATTATTTAAGCATCCCAGAAGAGTAGTTCTAAAAGGGAGAACATAAGCTATTTCCATGGGGCGGGGGGAGATGGTGAAGCAGGAGTTAGATCTTCAAATGCCAAACTTTGAAGAGAAAATGTGCTTATGTTAAAGAGAGAAGCCTGGGATGAAGCAAGATAATGGTGAGTGCTGGGAAATTGACTTGGATTAGGTTATGGTGGTGACGTTGTAGACTGCTTTTATTCCATGTGCTGAGTGGAGATGTATCAGATTTATGGCATAAAGCCCTGCTGTATGAAAGACTTTATACTCCTAAAAACTACCCTTGATAAGTAAAAAAAAAATAAAGAGGTCCTAATTTAAATGAAACACAAGTGTTGTAAAATTATGACTTTGTAATTAAATATCTCTTCTAAATATATGGCACTATTTTACTCACATATCCTGATAAATGCTGGAGGAACAGGTTAAAACATTTAGAAGAGTCACTTTTTGGCTGACACAGCCATTGCCAACATGTTCATGTGTAGCAGCTGGGTTTTTTTTTTTTTTTTTTTTTTTTTTTTTTTTTTTTTTTTTTTTTTTTTTTTTTTTTTTTTTTTTTTTTTTTAAGAACTGCATTTTATACCAGGGGAGATTGCACACAGTAAATGTCAAGGATTCACTGGGGGCAGTACAGTTTCTGAGGCATGAAGCTAATACATATTTGTCTCATTACTGTCAGCAGATCAGCTTTATTCCTTGGATGGCAAAGACTCACAGCTCATAGGAAATGTAGTTACAAATGACCTTTGGGAGATAGTAGGGACCACAACTTCCAAAACTCAGAGCAGTGCCAGGGCATTAAGAAAAAACTGGGGAAATAATTTTCATAGACTTTTTGATCTTTGATTTTTCTCATAGAAACAGGTATGTGGCAGGATCACAATTTATTATCTCTTATTCATCAAACCTTACATGGGAGACAGCATAGAATGTTTGAGCAGGCAGTCTAATCCACTCCTGGGGTTCCCATATTACCCAACAATTTTCCTGAAGTAAACATGTTTTGCAGGATCATCAAGCTGCTAATGGTCTTTTGCTTGAGTAGGTTCAAAGACAGAAAGAAAAGAAATCTCAATTTGTTGGTAGGGCAAGTATGCACTATAGGGATCAAATTTTTTTAATATGGGCATATTCCTTTTAGTTTTAATCAAATGTCATGGTTTTAGAAGCAGAATATTTCCCTTTTTTATAGTGTTCTCAATTTCATTTGGAACTGAAATTTTCGAGATACTTCAAGGGATTTGATGAAAAAAAGTGTATACAATTAGGAATACTTAAATTTTCTACTCTATTCTCATAATATCTAACATATCTCATGTTCAGTAATCATTAATGTAATGTTCAGTAATCATTAATAATGATTAATAATGAATGGATAATTTATAAAAGTATCTCAGAAAATATCTCCTGTATCTGGTCCTTTCCATCATATCTAAATGCAATTTTATCAAGCTGTCCTTCCACCCCTGGCCCTTCCTCAATTGTGTCTCCACCATCTGGATTAAGGAGCTTTTAAACAATTGTTTATTGCAACACTTCACAGTATTTGTGGTGTAAACACTTCAGTATAATAGATTAAACGCTACTCACATTATGGCTTGCAGAATGCCAAAGAATGAGACAGAGTTCTTCTCTCAGATTATACTATGCCAAACTGAAGACAGGTATGACAAGGAGCATCCCTCCAGCCATAGAGAAAGATGGACCAGCATAGCTCCTATTGAAGCTCTTAGATGGGTATTAAAAGTAAAGGAGTTGCTGTAGGTATGAAGGGTTTCCTACTCAGGCAAAGACAATAGACAAGAGCTTTCTGATAACTGAGCTGAAGTTTTGGCAAGACTAATAACTTCACTAGCCTCCCTTCCCATGATCCTTCTGACTTGTGGAATCATAATGATTTAATCAGCAAATTACAGTGAAGTTTTCTCTTGTCCTTTCACTAAAAGCATTCAACTATCATCCTCTGCCTACATTAAATCAGTGCTTAAATATTTTTAAAGTCAGTTTTTATATCTTTTTTCCTGAAATAATCTCCAAAGGCCATTTTCAGAAGCCAAATATTATTATTTACTTATGCCTCTTTTATTTCCTTTTCAGTCAGTTCCCCCCACACACACCCAAGACCAACCCCCCAAAATGATAATAGTCAAATGGAAAAAAAATGGTCATATATCAGAAAGAAAGAGAAAAATGGCATCACTTGGTATTCAAAGGTATTATTTTGCTATCTGTATAAAAGCAGTAACTCACAGTCTCAATGTTTTAAATGTGATGTTTTGGCACACTGTCAGATAAAAGTGGATTTAGATCTTATATGACTAGACATTGGAGTAACTACACTACTCAGTGACACCGTGTTACCTCAAGTAGAATGAACTTTACCTTTTACAGGATTGGCAGATTCCCTGACATGCTATCACTCTCAGGGTGCAGTGTGAGGACTCACAATTGTCATATGCTAATCAATCCTGGCACTGATTTTTACACTTAGACAAGGGCCTCAGAGCCCTTGTCAGCTTCTTACTTCTTAGCATATATATCTTGACTGGAACACTGATGTAAGAGACTTTGCCAAAGCACTCTCTCTCTCCCTCTCTCCCTCCCCCCTCTCTCTTTCTCTCTCTCTCTCTCTCTCTCTCTCTCTCTCTCTCTCTCTCTCTCTCTCTCACACACACACACACACCACTTAGTTAGAAATTTGTCTTCTTTTCCTGTTCGTGAGAAACAGTTTCAAAGATATACTTGGGGCTGGCAGGTGGTGTGTGTCACTGGACCTATTCATTTATTTTTTCCAATGTGGCCATACTGAATAAATCTCAAATCTTTTTTTTTTCTCAGTTTCACTACTATTTATATCATAAATTGGATTATAGAGCATACATGTCTAAGCTTTGCTTCTTTGAACTGCAGGGCTCAGACTTTGATCCTAACAACTCCAGCAATGTTACTGGTTGTTGTGGAATATTATTTTAAGTAGGCAAAAATGTGTTGCCTTTGTTTATGCTGTGGGATTTACTTTAACAGTATAAAGGTGTATTACTTTAATTTATGCAGCATTTGTTTAATTACGTAAAGGTTTTTATTTTTTTTTAACTTTGCCTTTTTCAGCCATCTGACTGGTCTAACAAAGAGCTGAATGGCCAATTGCTAGGCTGAGAGAGCATAGTTAGGGCTAGCAGGAAGAGAAAGTAAATAAGTGGAGAAATCTAAGCTGGAGAGGAACCAAGGGAGGAGGAGGAGAGATCGAGGGAGATGTCCAGGGCAAGAAGCCGGGAAGCCAGCAGCTGCCAGCCTTGCAGCGTAGAGAAAGTAGGATACACCAAAAGAAGGTAAAAAGCCCTAAGGCAAAGGGAGGTTAAAAAGAAACAAATTTTGAAATTAAAAGAGGTATTTAGAAATGAGCCTAAACTAGGCTGAGCATTCATACTAAGTCTCTGTGTCATGATTTGGGAGCAGGTTGGTGGCTCCAAAAAAAAAAAATCCTGGTACAGCTGGCATACAAATGATTAAAAGGTCAGCATTAAGCTTCAGGTATTTCTTGCATCTTGGATCAATTGCCAAATATGGCAATTGAGGTATAATATCATAATATAAGTATAATTTATGAAGTACAATTTATAAAGTAGATTAATTACTTAAAGACAAGCAACAGATTAAAATAGCAAAGCTAGAATTAATTTTGAGCTGGTTGCTCAAGGCTGAAGAAAGCTTTCCTAGATAGATTAGAGTCTTGGTGCCAAGTGTCCCATTTTTACCGTGACCAATGGATTCTGAAAAGTAGTACCTTCAACCCCTGGGTCACATGCATCAGCAATGTTATTCAGTGTGAAGTGTCCGAAGGCTACCTGGCCTCTGAAGGAGGGAAGAAGATAATCCAGGAAATGCTGTATAGTCCTATTGTAATTGGAGCAATAGGAACAAGGTATTGACTGTCTCAGACAGTCCCTCTATGTGTAAAAAGATGTATCTCTAACCAATGCTATGGGAATTCAGAGATCTGCACATACATGGGGGAGGAGGGGCTCCTGTTGGTGCAGGAAAGACTGATGATTGAGACCACCTGGGAAACTTACCTGAAAAATCCAATAGAAACACAAGAATGTGTTATGTACTACAATTCTGTTTTTAACACTGAAATGAATGTAGGTTTCATTTTGAGATTTATCTCAAATAATTTCTTTTGTAGTTTAAGCCCTTGATTAGTAATCAAGTTACACACAACCCTGAAAAACTTGTTTTTTGTAATCCCTTTATTATGTGAAAGTGGAAAGGATGCTGATTGAATGTGGACATTTCCCATAAGTTATAGTTGTGCAAAAGTAAGAGTATCCAAAGATATGCCTGCTGCACAAACTAAAAATGGGTTTTGTTTTTCTTTTAAGAAGGTTTCTTTTATTCTTTTTAAATTGTGTCAGTTGAATGGGCACAGTGGCAAATGTTTCTAGCCTCAGCACTGAGGGACAGATAGATACTTGTGGACCTCTGTGAGTCAAGATGAGCCAGGTCTACATAATGAGACCTTGTCTTGAAAAACAACACAACAAAAAGCGTCAGTTGAATATGCATAATTGTTTTTTGTTTGTTTGTTTGTTTGTTTGTTCGTTTTAGACCACTGTGTGTGGTGGAGTGGAAGGTTCCAGGAAATAAGAAAGTAGGTCAGGAGGTTGGAAGTTAGTAGACTGCTTTGCGCTTTGCTTTTGCTGCTTCCAATCATTCCAATGTCTCAAGATTCACACTTCTACAATTTTCACTAAGAGATTTCTTGGTTCCTGCTAGTGTAACCAAAGGGGATGAGTTTATGAAGCTTTCTTGTGCAATGCCCTGAATTAACAGGTATGATAAGACTCACATTTCCCTAAGGAACAATTAGTTAATGGCCTTACCTAACTGGAAGGAAGCCTGAGAAATGCAACTAACTTGAGCTCTATGTCCTGTTATTAGGAATAAAGGGCAAGGTAGCAACAATATTAACTCCAAAGTTGGACAACTAAGAACAAGATAGGAAATGAGGTAAAAATCATCTAAAATTTGTTCACTTTGTGTCTTCAAATGGAGTTCCCTGTGGAATATCCTTTAGAAAGAACCTTTCAAATGAATACTAAGGCTAGGTCAAAATATTACTGTATATCATATTGCTAAATGAGTTGCAATTTATTTTAGAGTTTAACAAGGCCAACTCCACAATCATTCAGGCCTACATTTTTGGTTGGTGTATGTGAATTCTTCATACACCTCTCTAGTTTGGACAACTCACTCACTACCTTAGTTCAGAACTTCTATATAACAAAGATATATCTTTTTTTCTACTCATTAAAAATAATAGTGCTGGGGAAATAATTGAATATATCATACAAAATGTAATCCACTGCTGGGAACATGCCACTCCAGGCAAAAGCATGTAGATCTGCTGGCTGGATGATCTTCTGAAGTTTCTCCTTAAATAGTGTAATTATTTAATGAGAAGACTTTTAATTATTTAAATGACACAAAAGATGAACCTGTAGTATTATTTTGAGATTGTGTTTACTGATTACAGGTCTTTTTTATATTGGAGCAGTAAGTACTTACCAGACCCTAGCTTATGGAGGATCTTTCTTCATATTTAAAAAAAAAAAAAAAAAAAAGGTATTTAATGCCATGCAAGTATGTTTATGTTTCCTCTTGCTTTAATAAAATGAACTTTGCCTTTTACCTTTGCAAAGCATTTACTTTTGTTGCAAATGCTTGCCCTGATATTTACAGATAATGAATACCCCTACATCTATGTAACGTCACTGTGTTTAGGGATTGTCCTCATAATAATAGCAAAAGTAACCATAATTAATCAATGTCATCAGTTCCTTTATTTATTCAGTGCTTTCTCATCAGAGGATTTTATTTACATGATTTTACAACAGTACAAAGTAGGAATTATGATCTCAGAGATGAGGAAGCTGAGTTGTGGGCAGATAATGAAACAATAGCAACCACAGCAGGACAGAACATTAAACCACTGAATTAAGAGTTGAACACTTTAAGTTGGTCCTCCTCTGCCTTTTCGCCTCCTATTCCAGCTGTCTCCCTGTCTTCTTGGACCATTTAATACCCTGTTTTCTTTTATCAGAGCAAGAAGGAAATGTCTTCTTTCTTTTCCTCTTCCTGATTATGTAGAGGAGGAAAAAGGTCACCTCATGTTTTTCCTACCCCTAATCCTACTGACGTTCTTCCTAATGCAGTGATAATAGACTGGAAAAAAAATCTTTGCTTTTCATTCTTTATATGTATCATGTATCCAATATGTTTTCATTCCTCTGTTGGCTTATTGTTTCAGGACTTGGAAATGGCAAAAATTGCAGTGAAATGAAAATTTGTGAATGAGATAGAAAATGAAATAGTGGGGGGAAGAGAAGGAAAATGCCCACTATAGCCTGAAGATGAATCCAGCGTCAGAATCATCTAAAGCATTCACAGCCAAAGGCAAGCTTTTGGCAGAATGTAGGATTAGCATAAGAAGGTGGTACCTGAGGATGACACTCTAGAGCTTCCCTGTAGGTACAGTTTTTGGAGTTATAGGAAGCAATTGAATGTACATAGTTTTTTAAATCAGAGGTGAGAAAAGCATGTTATGAGGGCTTGTTTTATTGGGGAAAGCAGGAAAGGTTAAAGGAAAGTAATATTCAAATTTAGGTATCTGTCAAAAATCTATAATTTCTTTTTGAGCAATTTATGTAATAGATATTTCGTACCCCAATAAGAGGTTTCTCAACTGATTCAGTAAGACAGATCAAGCTGAATTAAAAACTAAAAAGTGGATTTACTCAAAGCAAAGCAACTCCCGGGTGAGTCATCTAGCCTCCAGAGATCTGGGCTAAGGAAGGAGCAAGAGAAAATCGCACAGCTAAACTAAAGGAGAGAGTTGATGGACCCTGTAGTTGAGGGGTGATGTGTCTCTCCTTCATAATTTAGGTTTGTGCCCAACCATAGGTAGTGGCTGTGCTGTTGGCAACTTCAGAGGAAAAGCTGCTTGCCATTGCCAAGAATGTAAACTGGGCTTTTTGATGGCTCCTCTCTTTTGGAGATTCTCTGAAAGGGTGGTGTTTGGAGAGAGAGAGAGAAATGGGCCAGGAGCAAGCTAGAGGTTCCAGCTAAACAGTGTGCATATAGAATATGTTGATACATGGAAAAGAAAGGGAGGTAGGAGCAACTTCTCTTGGTCTTTATTACTTATACAAAATCCAGGTGCATTCCTATCTTACTCTCAACCAGTGTATGCTTTTATGCTTAGCAAATGGATTATGACTAATTAAGGGAAGAAAACCGAAAAGTAGAAGCTATACAATAGCTGAGCAAACTACAAGAAACAACTCATGACCTTTGATTTACGTACTAATAGGAGTAAGAGATTTTGGACTCTGAAGGCAGAAACTAACTAATGAAGTGTCTTCAATAGGGATGAACTGGTAAACTTCCACTTTTTCTGTCCTTAGCCATTCAATTAGAAATACAAACACACAGGAGAACAGTGTGGGTTCAAGTCTGTATAGGTCCTATATCCACTGCTTGGCAGGGAATGTGTACAGAATGCTGTGTAAATTATTAGTTCCTACAATTCTTTACAGACGAGATAAGAACATGTCTATAACATAATGTCTATAACATAAAGTCCTCATTGTGTTGTGAGAAAAAGAAGGAGTAGATGCTAGGCAGATACCACCACCTAAGGTCTAGGAAACCCTGTGGCTTTGTAGTTGCCAGAGATTTCTATTTTCAAGCAGTTCTTTCTCTGTGCCTTCTTAAAAACACCAAGAGAAGCCATGCAATACAAGAATTGTCAAGGAGGAGAGAAAGAGTTCTCCAGCCTTTTGTGGATCAAAGTGTGAAAAGTGGAGTTTAGAAGCTCTGGGTAACAGAATAAAAAAGAAACAGGGACCTGAAATACGAGACCAAGCCCCAGGATTTTTCTAACTGTAAATTACTTAAGTGAGGTGTCTGAGAGAGGAAGACCTCGGATTGCCTGAGATGTGTGAAATATGGTCAACAGATAGTAGGATTTAAAATATGTATACTTGAGAGTGAAGAAAAAATTTCCAACTGTAAGCTTGTTGTTGTTGTTGTTTATTTGTATTTGAGTTAATGCTCTGACAATAGAGAGATCAGGAGGCCAAGACAATCCAGAGAGTATTTGGAAGGTTGAGGCAGAAGATCAAGACTGCCCCAGCATTTCTCCTTAAGGTACAACCCTTGCTCTGGAGATTCTCCAGTTGTCTTTTTGTTTCTTTGGGGTGTTAAAACTCCCTATTTCTTATATCAAAACAAGAAAGAAATATCTTGTTGATCACTCTGCATGGAAGCAATAATTCATTTGATATATATGACAACAAATAGTTGGACACAGCCTTACATTGTAGATAAGGCATAAAACCTTCAGAAGTGGTGCTCACATAGCCTTTGAGGGATTTTCTTGGATGGTTTTATTAGGGAGCTTCTAATCAAATCCTTTTCTATTCTCTGGCCTCTTTGAATCCATGGAGGGTTGCTTTCTCTCCTATCCTCTTCCATCCTCCAGGGAAGGTGGGAAAACCCTCATTACATTATTATGCAAAGCAAATTGTGCTTTCTCTGTTTCAATGCTCCAGCCCTAGCTCAACCTTAGCCCTTATTCATGCATATTCAAATGAGACACTTTCTTTTCTTAAACTTTCTTTTCACTAAGGTTTTTCTATTTGAAAGATTAACCAGATAAAAATTAAATAAATAGGAGGAAGAAGAGAAAAAGAAATAAAGAGAAGCCATAATATGCTTTTGCATGCTTCCAATCAAATATTTGTCCTAGGCCCAGTTGGAATTCCAGCAACATTTTTGATGATGTTGAGAAGTGGAGACCTTTAAATGGTGTTCTTATGTTTCTTTTATCATCAGAGAATAAACTCAGGAAACAAAGTCAGGAATGTGGAGGATAGTTCACCAAAGTAAAGAAATAAAAAAAACGAAGTAGAGGCTTCTGAAGAGATAATTGTGTATATCTCTAACACATGCACACATGCACCAGAGAGAGAGAAAGACAGACAGACACACAGACACACAGACAGACACAGAGAGAGAGAGAGAGAGAGACAGACAGACAGACAGAATGAAAAAAGGCTGTACAACTTGTCTTCTTAAGGACATGTATTATTGGCAACAAGCATTTTACTGAGTGTGAGAAGAAAATAGAATTACAAAATGTATGAAGACTTTGCCAGAATAAGATTTATTCTTTTTTTGTTATCCGATGGAGTTTTTGTATTTCTCATGGTGATCCTAGCATGGTGTGAATAGTCATTTCTTCAAGACAAAGTAATAGGCATGTCATTATTACAGTAAAGCACAGGACAAACATTTGGAAGCTGTCTGCATTGGCCATGTTGATCCCAGGTGGTTTGGGGTGACCTAGTCTGCACTGTTTGCCTAGTGCCATGACATCCTGCTGTAATAGAGCTTTAGATAGAATCAGCCTGTAGTCATCCAAGAATTTGCAAATTTTTATTTTTCTTATTTCTATCTATCCTACCTCAATTTAGTCTGAGGTTTTAAAAAAGGAAAGAGATAGAAAAAGGGAAATAGGAGTTTATACATTCCTCTTCTATGGGCCATATTTATTTTTAATCTAGAGAGAAGGATGCTACTGCCTTTGCAACTGTATAGTTACCCCTAGTGGTCAGAAATATGTAAATTATATTTACAGAGAATCTCAAGTGATTGACACTGTTGCCATAGACAAAATAGTCAGGAAACTTAAAACATATGTTTTCTTTTTTCTTCCTTCTGTGCATTTAAAATTTATATTACAATCACAGTTGTAAAGAAATGAAAATGAGATAGCATGGGAAGAAATAGTTGTTCAAGAAAATTAAAAATGTAATTGACATGTAAACTTTGAAACACCTGCATGGTAATCACTTGATGATCTACATATCATGGGATGACTAGACATTTGATAGCCTGTGATAGATGTGTCTTAACGCCACATAGTTAATTATATTAAGTATATCCCATGATGAATTTGTTAATCACCTTGACTTAATAATTTCATAGTATATGCATAAAATGTATGAATTAAGTCAAAACATGACATTATACCACATTACTACACATAATAAGTTGCCAAAAATAAAAATTTAAGGTGGTTGGAAAGACAGCTCAGCAGTTAAAAAGCACTGGCCATTCTCTCAGAGGACCTTGGTTAAATTCTCAGTACCTACATGGTAGCTTAGAACATCCATAATTCTAGTTCCAGGGGATTCACAATTTTGAAGCCTCCACAGGCATTGCATTCAGTACACATACATGCATGTAGGCAAAAACTAATATACATGAAATAAAAATAAGTAAGTCTTTAAAATTGCATTTAAAAATAAAAGCTTTAAGTTTAATATTTCAAAACAAAAAAACTTAAGACACTATATAGAGAATCCTCAGTGTCATTTTTTCTTTTCTTTTCTTTCTTTCTTTTATTTGTTCGTTCGTTCTTTCTTTCTTTTTACCTCTAAAGGGTAAAAAAACAGTATATACCCATATGGTTCAGGCTTTTTGGAGAAGACTGAAGAGCAGGCAGGACAAACAGAGAGATACATAGCAAATTTGTTCTCAAAATGCAAACTCACATAACACAAAATACCAAAAAAAAATTTGAAGAAAATAAAACAAGAAAGTCTCCATCACGAAAATACCTATAACAAAAAAGAAAGCCAAGGTGTAGGTTCTGCTATCAGAGTTGCAAAACATTGTTCTGTGAGTGATATTAAACCTGTCAGGGTATCCAATCTGCTATTAAATTAATTTACAAGTAGTGTTACATTGTATTCTTTTTTTCCAAATTCCTTTATATATATAGTTTGGTGATTTTACATCATGTACCTCATCAAAGTAAAAACTAGGATAATATTAAGACACAGAATTTTGTTATCTTTTGATCAGAATTATGACAGTTTTTCTCCTTATAAACATCTTAATGCAAGTGCCCTTCTCAACACAAATAAAACCACAAGCTGAGATTTTCAAGATTAACTTGGACACTTGCTGCCTTGTACCCTGGCACTGATTTTTCTAGATGAGATGTATCTTCAAAGACAACTTCTTCCCTGTTCCCTGTTCTTATTTGCCCTTGCCCTGCTGACATTTGTTTCTACTTGGACATCCCCAAACATGAATACTCTGACATATTGCTTTGGCTCAGGACTTTCCTCCATTTGGCATCTTCCAACTCTGTCCAGATCACTGGCTTCTAATGTTATACCAAAGTGAGGAGTCTTTGACCCTGAAGGAGTTTGACTTGGATAGAATTTCAACTATGCTATAAAACAGGTTCCCTTTCCAAGAGTCAACAACCACTTTCCCTATCTGTGAAAAGGAACTTCTTTCCACTATATAGCCCCTTTTCTGGTTCCTGTCCTTTCTGATCTTAGCACCTATATAGTGAATCCTAGACAATAAACCTAACCCTAACCCTAACCCTAACCCTAACCCAAAGCATGCCCAAGCTGCAAACCACAACCACTGAACAGCTTGGGATCAGAAACACCCTGGACTGACTCCTTGGATACCACTCCCCCTAGAGGAACACCTGACTCACTCTTGAGGGAAGGGGGAGAAAACTGGATCTGCCAGGAGTGGAGACTGAACTAAGCAATATTGAGATCATAGGACCTTGGGACTGCCTGCAGCCTGCCCAGGGAGGGGATAGGGAATTGTGAAGAAGAAAGAATGACCTGATGTGGTGGGAGGGAGAAGGGACCTTGAATAAGGATATACAAGGATAGAAAATATGACTTCTTTGTTAATAATAATAATAATAATAAAGAAAATGATAAAGCGTAATTTTTTCCACAGTCACAGAATTTAGATAACTTTTGTGCCCAATATACTAATTTCTTTCCAGGGAGTATTTAGTATTATGTGTATTTTCCCTTTTTATGGTGTGTGTGTTTGTGTGTGTGTTTGTGTGTGTGTATGTATATGTGTTAGGGATTGGGTCAGGGTGAATATGTTCTTGTGCAAGCAGGTACTCATGGAGGCCAGAGGCATTGGATCCCTCTGGCGCTGGAGTTACAAATGATTGTAAGAAGCCCAAACTGGGTGATAGAAATTGAATGTGGGTTCTCTGCAAGAGCTATTTTTAACTACCAAGCCATCTCTCCAGCTTTATATGTAGTCTCTTGATCAAAGTGCTTGTATATAATTATACCTCAGCTCTCTAGTGCTTGGTCCATGGATCAGCTGGTCTTTTAATCTTCTGATAATTGCTTTGGGGTCTACCAGTTCCAAGAGGCACAAAGAGTCAGAGGAATTATGCCTGTTTCCCTTGTATATGAGGAACACATGAGTCTGGCATGAGCTTAAGAACAGAAGAATGAAGGCTTTAAGCAATTTATTTAAGAATGCAGGAGGCAAGGAGAAGTCTTGTTTGCTCAAGTGATAATGTGTGCCTGATTCAGAACCTAACACAGTTGTGGCTGCTACATAATGATGCTCCATTTCTCTGCTGAGTAAAAAGTGGAGTTGAGCTGGTTGAGAAAAATGTGCCATAGCAAATTGACCATGAATAAAACAAATTTACAAGTTTCTCCTGGGTGTCTGATTATCTAAAAATCTGCCAGGAAATTGAATTGCCTGTCAGCTGCCCAAATTATTTTACGCTCTGCTATTGAAATTCTTGGTGGGGTAGGTTTTTTAAGAGGAAAAATAGGAAATGAGTTGGAAATGATTGATCCAACTTGAAAATAACAGTGTATAGAGTAGCTTCTTCCAGGCAGCAGTGACACCTTCCATTGCATTATTTTCTCATCTATCCAGAAAACAGAGAATCAAAACTGAAGATCTATTTTAAGCAGTACAAATATTTCATATGAGCTTTATTGATTTGCCTTTGGATATGACAGTGAGAGATAAGAATTATAATCCTTCATTGTAGAACATGACTATATTATTCCTGTATCAAAAATAGTTAAGAGTAGAATGAATCTACCAATAAGATATAAAATAATGTAAAAAGAAATAAAAATACAATGACACATTGGTTTGAGAAGATAGAAAATTTGAATTATTGTGTTGAAATAATGAGGTGGCAAGAGCTCTTCTTTCTTTTTTTGTAAAATGGTACCATGACATTCTTGAATAACCTGTCTCTCCCTGAGAATGCAATTCTTCAAAGATGGATGCTTCTTGGTTTCTTTCACTGGTATCTTAAGCATTACATGAAATAAATGTTCATGTCCTTCAAGATTAGCTTATGAATAAGACTCATCATTTTCCCCTAATAGTTCCAGTTTTGAAATCCAGGATATCCAATCACATTTCCAGTATTTCTTATCAATGTCACCTCAAGAACCCTAGGTCATTTCTGCTACTAAACAATCTCTTCCACATAGGTCACTGAAACTCTGTTCAAGTACTACCTCTTGCTCTATTTCTTCAGGGGCAAATAGTCTTGATACCACAGATACTTGTTGTATTAGATTTCTGGCCTGTACTTTCGAGACTAGACCAGAGGTTTGACCTGCAGTTCAGCAATACAGCAGTCTTACTTGCAGCCCCACCGCTGCTTTGCCCCAACGAAACACACAATAGCTTATATTCATTTCAGGCTGACTGACCAAGGGCCCAGGAATATAACTAGCTAGCTCTTGCTCTTAAACTAACCCATCTTGTTCAGCCTTGTGGCTCAATACCTTTTCTCAGAGCAGTATTTCATCTTCTTTCCTCTGTGTCTACTGCCATCTTCTCACCATGTCTCTGTCGCATTCCTGTGGCATCTCTGCTCTGAGATGTTCTTAGAATTTTCTTTGTCTGGTAGCCCCACCCACACTTCCTGTCTTCCTTTGGCCAATGAGCGTTTTGATTAAACCAGTAGGTGGGACAATTATTTACAATGGAACAGAATACAATCCCCCTATAGATCCTCATTTGTTAAACTCTGCTTGACCACAATTTTGTTAGCTCTAAATTTTACAAGATCAGACATTGAGGGTGTGTCTTCATATCTCATCAATACAAATAATTACAGTTCTCCCTTATTAGCTTTCGGAAGCCTGCTCTCTGATCTCCAACTTCAGTAATTCTATTTTCTCCTTGAAGGACTTGAGTTCCTTTAACATTAATGCCTACAACCCATGATTCTGTCTATTTTTTCCTGCTCATTTAGCACCCTTACTGTCTTTATTATATATATTATTTATATGGTAATTTTTAAAAAAATAACCTCATTGCTGATCTTTCTTCTTCCTCTTTTTCTTCACATCATCATACTGAATTATTAAACTCAGAACCCTATAACAACCACCCATTTGTATATCACCTCTTATGTACCTATGGAATTAGGGGTTATAGATAGGAATAAGTACCTATTCTGAGTACTCTCTTTTCAGTTTCAGAAACCAAGATCTTCAAGGCTCAACAGATAAAACCACTTGCTTCTTTGACAGAGAAATCAGATTTGCTTCCCAGAACCCACATGAAGTCTTACAATCATCTTTATCTCCATTTCTAAGGGCTATGATGAAATCATATCAGACCTCCCTAGGTTCCAGGTCTGTGGGTGATGCAGATACATACATGAAGGCAAAGGTCCATACACATGGAATAAAATTAATCTTTAAAAGACAAGTAATTTAACTTCTTACTCTGATATATCTTCTGCTTCCTTAATGAGTTTGTAGTTTTTGTCATGAATCCTTGTGATTTCTTGTTCACACTTTTCTCCCAACTAGTGACATTGCTTCTCTCATTTAGAAAAAAGAAGTCACATGATATAATCATATAACCTTTACATATATAACCTACCTCTAGCATTGTACTTTCTTATTCTGTCTTGCTACTTATTAATCATAGACATCTGTAAAGCCAATACCTACCTTACATATTAGATAATACTCTTTGTAGCACTCTGAGGAATTTCTCTCTGGAAGTTTTCTCAATATTCCTATTGGTTCTTACCAACTTGTATATTATTTCTCTTACATTGGAACAAAAAATTGTTCCTCATTGTCATAATTTTATTAGTTACAACTTAGTTTCTTGATTCTAGTGTGAAATAGAACACAACAAAACAAAACAACCCTCTGGATGTCCTAGCCCATTTTCTCAGTACTTTCTCTCCTATGGCTTACAGAAGTAGAAATTTATCCTACAAGGCACTGACAATTCCAAGGTTTATAAGAGTCTTTTATATATATAGATAACAGGCTTGTCTTATACATGTGTACAATATTTTTTAATTTGTAAATTAGAAACTATAGTAGATGAATAGCACTGATAGCAAAATAATTATAAGAATGTGCTATAATGAAAATTATATGGAAATGTGGAGTGCTCTTTAATTTCTTCTAGCTTTCCTACGTCTCTCCGTATATTTTGTTTTAATGTATCTGTCTTCATGTGATCATGTTTGATGATTATTAAAGGAATCTATTAATAGACTCTCTTTGATGCAGCCAAATTATCAGTTTGGGTAAAATTCTTGAAAAAAACCTAATGATTACTTGAATATAAATACTGCTGTTCTATATGGTTGATAACTGAAAGAACTACAAAGTAACAAAAGGGAAGGCAGTGCATTAGTATTTATATAGGACAAAGGGGTGGATCATGTCCCAAGAAGAAAGGTGGGAGGGAGCTGGAGATTTCGTTTGTCTGCTATGAACATGACACAATTTTAAAAGGCAGAGTTTATGTCTGGAATCTTCCACTTAATGTTTTCAAACAACAGTTGTTGGTAGGAAACTGAAACCATGCAGAGTGGTATCACAGACAGGAAAGTGTTAATATGTTATGACTTACATTTAGTCATGTCGCTTGAGATGGGCTTAGAAGAGATGTACTAAGCTAGATTTGAAAAGAACTGGACATACAAACATGCCTTCTTCTGTTAGTGAGGTATTGAACTTCAGGCTGTTTAAGTATTTCTTGCTTCATTTTCACTTAATTTTTTTATTACAACAGTCCTACTCATAGAATGTCATGGACACATTTATGAGGGAAAGATTAAGTAGGTAGAATTAGAAATTTTCCATTTTTCCAAGCTATACAATTTTTAATTTTTAATGTTAATTTCACTGTGAAGTGACATTCCAAGTGACAGGGAAAAAATGACAAGTTTTACAAATCTCTCATGGGATCAGATAGTTCACTAATGGGCAATTTACAGTTTTGTCAATAAGTAAATAAATTTTGAAATATCAGAGAACTTTGGTGAATGACATGTGTCTTCTAAAATCACTGCTCTTTGTCACAAGACAGCTCATCTAATGAGAGGTACTGTGTAGCACCAGAAAAAAGCAGTTGGTTGCGCATCAAACTGAATGTGGAATGATAGGGATCGCTGAAGATTTGCCAGGCTGCCAGTGAATTGGTTTTTCGTGTCCTCAGGGATAGTCTGCCCTGTGAGAATTTGAACCTATCAGTTAGCTGTCAAATTTCATTTGACACCTCATCCAAAATTTAAAAGGGGCCGCCATCTGAAGTCAGGGATGTTCTAGAGGGAAGGAAAAGGCTATTTCTTTCCAGACTAGCAGGATTGAAGCTGCCAAGTGCTTCAGCTGAGGGCAGTAGGCTAGCAACCCTTCCCAGAACAACCTTCACAGATAGTATGGCTTCCTATGTAAGCAATTCTTTCTTTTCTTCTAAACTCATTTTTTTTCCTCACTTTTTAGACAGATGTCCCCCCAGAGGCATAACATCCCTTAGGGGATATTTAGTACAACTTGCAAAACTGCCACTGTATTGTTACCCACCAGAGGTGACAGCTTGTAACTCAGAGGTTACTTAACACAATTGAGTTAAAGACATCTTTCTCTCTCTCTCTCTCTCTCTCTCTCTCTCTCTCTCTCTCTCTCTCTCTCTCTCTCTCCAATTTTTCACATGCTATTTTCCTTTATTATAAAATGCAATATTTGCATTATTTACTCATGAGTGAATGACGTTGATACAAATCCTGTATCAACTTAGTACCACAAATCCTGTAAATGTGTACTATACTGGAGATGTTTGCACACTTGGATGAACATTGCTCCCAAAGCTCCTGTTTCCAGTGCCCTCCAGTCCCATGCTCACCCTTCTCTAACTGCCTGATTTAAATGGCTTATTGGTGGGGAAAGCTTTTACAATTTGGAAACTGCCATGAGACAAGGATCCCTTGATGGATTCATGATTGACCTCTTGATTATCCAAGGCCTTCTGAGAAGATTCAAAGGGCATGGAGAAGTGTGTTAACTGCAATCAGTCTGCTGCTCGCTTCTCTCTGTTCCCTTCTCCTTCACACAGACTGGTTCATCAAAGGACATTTGCAATGCCTCATTTCAGAGATCCTGTCTTCAAAGTCAGGCTTTATTTTTCAAAGAGAAAAATACTAAAGTCTCTCCCTAGATTCCTTCAGGGCCAAAAGAAAAAAAAAATCATCCTCTAATTGTCATTTCTATGCTCGCTCTGGGGGTGTGGAGAAAAAGAGATAGAAATGTTAAGTGCATATGTAAGGGAATCACTTGAAAAGGGGAAAGGAAAAGGCCCTCACTTTTGTCTTATTCCACCATAATTTCTGCAAGTTTCTTTGGGATAGCAGTTGCTATCAAACCTGGATGCTTAGCAAACTACAGAGGGTGTACAAAGATTTTAATTTAAACATTGGCTCCTTAGGTAAATGAAGCTCCGTTCCTGCCTTTGCAATCTAATTCACACAGGGCCTATTTCATTCTTGGTCCATTATTTCATCCAGTTTCTGTGATCACAAGTCTCCCTTTGAAGTTGGTTGGAACTCCGAGCACAGACAGAGTCCCTGGGTCTCCGAGTAAAATGAGTAATAGATCTGTAACCTCACAGTTCCAAAGGCTTGCTCCCTCTCCCTCAGTTTCTTTCCCCCTGAGGTCTTCCTGTGGGATTTGTGTTATGCCTCAAGCTGGCTTACATATGAACTTGCCGAACGATAGGCATTTTAATTGAACAGCTCACCATGTGTGCAAAACAAATCAAAGGTAGGTTTTATTCAGGTTATATTTTAGATGGATTTATATTTTAAAAAACATAATAAGTATACAACTAAAGTAAACACGAATTGTCTCTTTCCATGTAATTTTCTTAAGAACGTTGTTGCATTGCAAAAGAGGCCAGGGAGGTAAAATTTCTGTCACAGATATGTATAATATATCAGAGCCCCATTTAATCTAGTCTCTAACTTGGGGAACAAAAGCACAACAGATAAGGTTACCAGACACCTAAAGACATAGTCCTTCTAATCACCACATATTGCTGATGTCTAAAAGCTCATTATACATTCTTATGTAACAAAAATAAAAACCACAAAGTGTAGGATTTTATTGTTGTTGATTTTTGTTGTTGATAGTGGTGGTGGGTTTTTGTTGTTATTGTTTTGTTTGTTTGTTTTTGAGGAATCACTGTCCTGAGCTGGAGATGGTAACAAACTGGTCCAGTTTGCACTGATCTGAGGAAATTCCAGGGGCATTCAAATGTTAACTCAAGAGCAGTCTCAGACAGACAATTTGTCTTTGTGGTCTCAAAAGCAAAGCTGCATCCAGAAACAGCAGTTGCATTCTTAGTCTTTCTTCCCGTTCATTTTCTCTTTATTGAGTGGATAGGAGAAGAGGCTTTAAAAGGATGGTAAAATGGAAGAACCAGGCTCACAGTTCTTTTTGTTTGGTTCATACATACCAGCATTTAAAAAGTATAAAATTTTGCTTTGTATCCATGTATCGGTATGGGTACCAGGCAGACTCAAGCATCTGGCATGGTTACTGGTATTCTTCCTCTACTTCATGGCCACAATATGCCCTTTCCCATTAATTGCCCTTCAGACAGCCATACACAGTTCAGGAACTTAGATTGATGATCCGTTTACCCAAGACCTAACTTACTCATAGGAATAATCCTCCATCAAATTCCAGCAAGAATGATTGTTTCCATACAGCTAATTTTCAAATATGCCCCAGAATCATGACCCAGTGCTTTAGAAAAAAAAAAGTCTAAAATATTTCTCAGCTTCTCTTTGGCATTCCCAGTGAACTTTCATGAAACTCAGAGGGAGTTTCAGGTTTCCTGCAGCTCTAAGTCTCTGTAAGTAAAGTCTTGAAATTGCCTATTTTTCACCTCTCATTGAAAATGCATCTTGTTTCATCTGTTTAATCACTGAAATACTTCCTACTTAAAACATGTCAAAAGTGTAAGCCTAACCAGTTTACTCTGATTGTAAATCAAGTGCTTCCTCCAATATGCTTTTCTGAATTGGTAAAAATGGGGCTCTTACGGATCAATATGTGGCATTCTGCATGTTGCGATCAATTGGTGATTAAGTGCAAACGGTTTAGCTTAATTTGCTTTGAAAAGCTGTGCTTGAGCTGATAAAGTGTAGAAGCGTTTCTAAGATGAGATACAAGGAACAGATGTTTAGTATAAAATATTGATAGTACAGAGCAGAGATAAGCTTTGTATTTAATTTGTCTTAATATTTCCATTGCTACAAATTCAACAGCTTTTATCTAACTGGGTAATTACAACTTCGTCCCCCTCCATGGCATAAGATAAGATAGGCTCTTTCTTTTTTTTCAGTTTTCTGTCATATTTAAACTCTTTATGTCCCCCTTCTGTGTTCCTCCTTTTTACTCTAGGTACTGATTTCCTGATTTTAATTTCAATGGCAATCTTTGCTTGTGGGTTTAGAAAGTTTGTTGTGAAAGTTGACATTTTTCTTACCTAAGTATTTTTAGGGTACTGAGTCATGTGACCCCTGAAAATAAATGGCCTATTAGGATCTAGTTAATTGTACTATATGACTACAATGTATAGATGAGAGACAAGATTTTATATGTGTGTGTGTGTGTGTGTGTGTGTGTGTGTATTTTCTCTCCTGTATCATTCATATCTTGCAGTGGTCTCTGCCCCATGAGTATGATGCTATCTCGCAGTGTAGAAATGGGTGTATATCTTTGCCAATTAAAAAATTAAGATAGGAAAGAAGTATTAATGAAAATCTTGGAACATCCCAGCAGAGGCATCATAGGATGCCTGAAATATCAGGGTCCCCTTTGGGAATTCTGACTTTTGCACTAGAAGTAATTTAAGAGAACAAAGATAGACACCCACGGACAAGAAATGAGCTCAGGTGGAAGCTCAAGGGCTACATGATAGAATCTAAAGAGAAAATGTCAGGGCAAGCAAGCTGTAAATCCTATTGCTACCTGGAAGGTAAGAGGAAAGCAGAGAAGAAACAAAAGCCAGATTGTTCAAGGTAAAGCACAGCAAATGTCAGCAACCTGGACAGGTGGCCACAGAGAGGCCAAGGAAGCTGAGACGTTAGTTAGGAATTTTAAATGAATATTTAGGCCCCAAGCAACATTAAAAACAAACAAACAACAACAAAAGGAGTAGAAAAGGAAATAGTCAGACCTTTCTGAATCAGGCTTAGGAATGTGTTCTGTGCAAACACAACTGAACCTCAGGAGAACTTCTAGGGACAGCACTTGGGAGAACAGGAATTCTGGGAAGAAAAAGCATTTTAGCTTAAGGTGAGCAACACACCTTACTAGGGGTGGTCTTCGAGCCAGGTCTTTGACTTGTTTCACTAGATTAGTGCCCTTGAGACAGAGTTTCTCTTTAGATCAGTCCTGAATTTCCTGGAACTTGCTTTGGGGACCAGTCTGGCCTCAAACACAGAGATCCTCCTGCCTCTGCCTCCCGAGTGCAAGTACTGGGATTAAAGGCATGTACCACCATGCCCAGCTTTAGTGTCTGTTCTTTACAGGTGTGTTTTAGTACTTGGACTAGATAACAGGTTTAGTTATGTGACTTTTTGCTGGATGGCCAGCTGTGGTACATTTGTACTCAACGTCCTGCAGAAGAGAAGGGGACGGAGAATAGGTGGATTAACAGGCCAAGGTAAGGAGACTGCTTTAGAGAGGAAGTTATACAGATGGAAGGTCCTCATCCATCCTTGGTTCAGTGTTAATATGTTTATGTCTAACAGGAAGGGCTAAGCAATTGGTTTCCTGTAATACTTGAATCTCAGTCACCCAGAGAGATCACCAGAGACAGAGATGTTGGAAATGCAACTGCAAGTTTTACTGTCAGCAAGGATACAAGCCAGCAGGGAGCTTGTTCTCTGCACTGCATGGGTGTGGTGCAGAGAGGAGCTGAGCACCCCAAGTTACTTACACAAGCTTTTTATAGACAAAAACCACGAGGCAGGGTTACTTGGTGTTAAAGCTGCAGTTGTGCTCTGATGAACTCAAGCTTAGGGAATTTTTACAGATTAACATTCCTGGACCCCACCTGGGTGGTGTGACTGGTGGGTTTTTCCTGCCTAAGGGTTGGATTCCTTCTTGGAACTGGGCAAGCTCCTGCCAGGAATGTGAAACTAAACTCTATTTTATCTCTATGGCTACTAGAGTACAAAATGGGGTTTCTTGAACTAAGTTTACTCTCTTCATTCCCAAGTAGGAAACATCAGGCATCTTGAAAGCAGATAGCCAGAGAGACCTACCTTAAAACAAAATCACAAAGATTTTCACAAGTTCATGTCATTATGTTGTGTCTGTGAGGCACACTTTGAAAGGAAAAACGAAAAAAAAAAAAAATTAAACAGATAGTAGGCTGAAAGGAAGTCTTTAAGTTTGAGCACAAGTGTTGGCCTTCCTGAAGAACAGTGAGCTCACTTCTGGACCTGGAGGATGAGGCATAAGGGAAATCACAGTGTCCCTGGGATCATGCAGCATCCTACTGAATGAATGCATTGAGAGAGATGGGGAAGGGGCAGAATAATTTAAGTGTTCAGATATATCCTGTTAATAAATAAGAACCTTCATTCACATAGTCCCAAAATTGTCAATAAAGGATCATTTCAATTGGAGTGATCAGAATCAATGCATAGAACATAGGCATGAAAACACCCATGTGTAAATCCAGTATCAGGATAGAAGGCCCATACGGAATTTGATGGATCCAAAGGCATAGGGTGGTGGGAAAGCTCTTGTTGATCACCTTTCTCAAGGGGCTCTAGAGGGAACCAGCAATCTCCTTTCTGAGGCACTTTATTGTTTAAAGAATCTACACAAACAACTTTCTTGCATCCTCTTGAAGCAGATTGCAAGCTTTACAGCCATATTTCCATTTCCAAAGAGAGTATCTGCTCCATATTTGCATAGCTAAAAGGCTCAGTTAGATGGCTTTTGAAGAACAAAGGCCCATTCTGCCTAAAGAAATACAGCATTGAAGTTTCCCACTCTTGAGAGTTAGGAACCACTTAGCTGCCTTTTATTGTTACTGTTCCCCGTCCCAGCCCCACCCCCACTTTGCCTCCCTGAGTTTACATCCATAAAGGTTTTCAAAATCAGTGTCATCCTACCCAGGACCCTTGAAGCCTTGACAATACCTGCTAAGCAGTTCTCTCTCTCTTTGAGTGCATGAAATCTAATGAGGTGCAAGAGCCTGGTTTAACTGCAAGCTGCCCCCCCCTTCTGCTTTCTGTAATGTACAATTATGAGTCTGACAAAGAGGGGCAATGTCAGGGGTGCACTTGTTTTCAAGGAGCCGTCAGAATATTATGCCGTGTACACTGTTCGGTAATTACAGTTGGAGCGGAACACTGTTGACTCAGGCGGGTGCTATATCACCTTAAAATCCCCTCTGAATGTTCAAATAGAGATCACTGATCTCTCCGTGGCCCTTTGTATTTGCAGCATACAAAAACGGTTATTTTGACTTCCTCATTTAACCCTCCACTACCTCTCTCCTACAATATAGCGTTCTAACTTATAAATGGGAAACTGAGGCTCAGTACACACCTGCCATGATGGAGAGCCATGATAAGATTTCCATTCTTCTGCTTATAAAATCTAGAATAGACTGTATTTTCTGGTTATAGAACATTTGACAGATAACATGCATTTTTGAGAGAGAGAAAAAAATATTTAGAATTTACAATGTCTTGCAGTTGTCCAGCATCAAAAAAGATTGTGTATACAGGGTAGTTATCCACGGGAAGTCAGGAGACTCCAGATGTATGTAGACTCTGTAATTAACCCTGTAATGTGTCATTGAGCATGTCAGACAATTTCACTGGGGCCCAGGTTACTCAGATGAATTGCAGGATTGTTATGAATATGTAGTTACTAATGATTCTGCCTGTTATAAAATTATATACCTTTCATGTACTTGACTGTGAAATACATGTGCTTACTTTTTCAATTCAAAACAAGTCATTTGTCTCATCATTGCTAAAGCAGAAATGTTATGTAAGTTTTCACAAAATAAATTTTAGCTCTCAACACATTTGGCAACTATTGGAACAGAAGGAATGTTTGGTCTTTGAAACCCTATGGGTCTTGATATTTCTACCTATTTAATCTAAATGAAGTCTCTCTGAGTCAAAATAAATTATCTTTAAAATATATCACCATTAATGTGTGAAACAGCACCATTAATTAAACTTCACATTGCAAGATATAAAAATTGGAATTAAGTGTTTTACTTTTATTATTTAAAATCAGGGCTGATGATAAATATTATTTGACAGATGAATCGCTTGTCATCCAAGTATAAGTTTCTGACTTTAAATCTTCAGACCCATGTAAAACTGAGCATTATAACATGCTTTAGTCTGAGCATCCATAATGTAAAATGGGAGGCACAGACAGGTGATTCCCTGAAGCTCATGAGCCTAGTAACCTGGCCCAGACAGAAACAAACAACAAAATAAATGCACTTTCAGAGAGGAAATTAAAGCCAAGGTTCCTCTCTTTCCTCTATGACATCTGAACTGGCGTACACATGTGCATACAAACATATACATACCCCCAAAATAAATTACTACAATTTAAAAAAAAATCAAATTTTATTTGTCATCAGTAAAAACATTGTTTTCTGTTTACTTTATAAGAGTAATCACAGTGGTTTCTTTAGTGGAAATAAAATTTTATCTTTTTGAAACTATGACATCAAAGACTCACACCTCTTTTTAAGGTAATGCCAATTGCTTCCCCACGAGTTCATCATTTCCCTCATCTCCTCCAATGAACAATATTAATATTAACAACACCTGATTATTCTGTCTTGAGAATGTATCACCAAAACTGGCTTAAAAGGTTGACAGTACAATCATTTATTGTAGATTAAATTATTTTTTAATGACTTTCTAGAAGTCATAGCTAAAGGTACTTTCTTAAATTTATTTGCATGGATATTCCGAATGATTCTTCCTTGTTTCTGCTTTGGTAAGAATTTTCTCATGTGAAATTTCAAGTGAGTATAGTACTATACTGCTGCCAACATCTTTGACTTCGGGAATGAAAGATTGAGCTCAGTTTTCAGTATTCTAAAAGGGCACTCATGTGACTCTGGAAGTGTGCCATGAAGCTTCCTTCAACAAAATGGATAGGTATCCAATAATTAGATATTATTATTAATGTCATGTTCAGATGCATAGTAAGGAACAGGGAATAAAGCTGAGGGCAGGACCTCTGGCTTAGTGATATATGGATAGCTCTTATAAATTACTTAAAGAAAATTCGTACTTCTTACCCTGTTACACAGTGTAATAAAAAGATAATGAATGGTTCTGAGAAAGAAGACACAAGAATTGGATTGTTGACCTCTTTGTTTTATTTTGTTTCTTTTTAATGGTGGCAAGAAATTTCTGGATGCTTCCTGAGGTTTGGAATTCTCACAAAATGAAGAATATTCTAGAATTCTTATTTTTTCACAGGTTGTTTAGAGATTTCTTGGGCACCTTGGTTACCGGTTTTGCCATTTAAGCATATTCCAAGCAGACAGAGCAAAGTTTACAGTGTGTCTATTACTGTATCAGGCTAGAACAGAGGTCCCAAAAATATGTCCCATGATGTTCTTGAAACATGTATTCTAGGTTCAAAAAAGTTCAAGTATGTTGACAAAGCTAAGTACTGGTTACTCTAGTACAACCTCAGCACTTATCATGCAAGCTTGTTAAATATTTAATTTTTTCAAATATTGTACAGAAATTGTTTTTAGAAAAAAAAATTCTGCTTAGCTCTTCCAAAGCATACACATCTGTGGAACAAGGCTCTAATTTTCAGTTTCTGGGGCTGAAGTAGAAATATTCTATCATGTCTCATATTCCTCATGGCTGGTGATGAGTCATCTCTCCCTGGAAAAAATAGTTTCTTTTCCTCCATGTAAAGACTATGTGCCACCACTACCACCATGGGCACAGTTATCTATTGTTTAACATCCACTTGCTTTTCAACAAATACTTATTGTCTTAATTTGGGTCTGTGTGTCAAGATTGTACTGCTTCTGCAGTTGACTGACTTCTTACCTAGAATAAGGAAGCAAGAAATATGATGAAAATAATGCAGAATTCTTCCCACCACAGTGTCTGGTACATGGTGCAACTGTAATTAGCATCTCACGAAATCTTTCCATGCTAAATTTCTTTGTCTCATACATAGAGTAGAGCTGGAGGAGGAAGAACGTGGCACACACACACACACACACACACACACACACACACACACACAGAGAGACAGAGAGAGACAGAGAGACAGAGAGAGAGAGAGAGGCAGCCTTTATTAGCACTCTTTACCTGCACCCCCACAGCTCCTTGCAGACCTCCATTGCTGACCCTCATCTCAAAAGCCAAGAATTTCCCTTCTCTCCCCACTTCCCTCCTCATCACAGCTCTGCAGATTCACAAGTTTCATGCCACATTTTTCTTTCTCTCAAAATCTGATGAAAAATTATTTTAATCTAAAGAAATAATTGAGTGACTGGATAAATAAATCAAGAGGTAAGAGAAGTCAGTGCTGTCAGTGGACTAGAACTCTGTTTCCAGCTCTCACAGCCGGTGTCTCCAGATGCTCTGTGTCTCCAGGTCCTGAGTGGAGTACTTCATGGGTGTCTCTCTCACGCTCACATACTCACATGCATACACACATTTCTTCAAAATAAAAAAAAAAGATTTTAAGAAAACAGAACAATTTCACTTGTAGTTTAAGTATTTATCTTTTAAAATTCTTTGTTTTATTACACAGCAATGTTTAACTCAATGACTTAGAGAAATATTTTTATAAATTATATTAGCAAACGTGAAATACATTAGATTTTTGGCCTTTCTTTTCAGTATATGTATCTTTCGTAACTCAAGATTACCTTTATACTGACTAATAAAAGAAAGGAAGAAACAAGGCTTTCTAGGCAGCTTTTGGCCTACTTTACCTAGCTGTGCAATTTGAATCATTTCATGGCTTCTCTGTAGGTATAGATGTAGGTAATAGATACAATAGAAGCCTACATCTATGAGAAGAGAATTTTGCCATTATCCCTCCCTCCCTCAAGTTTGATGATATAATCATTCATAAACCCAGTAAGCCCCATATTCAAAGTCCTTACATTTCACTTTCTCAATTGCCTCTGAGGCCAACTTTTACCAAAAAGTAACTAAAACCTTCAGGCATTTAAAGTTAAACATTAACATCGTAATAAAACAATCCAGAGTGCTTCCCCCCATGATGATAATGATGATGACCAAAAATGTCTATTTTATAATAAAAATGCTGTGATTAATCAGTTAGAAGAGTCACAAAGCATGAGAATTAAATGACAGTGAGTTGCAGTTGACTTTATTGGTTAAACAGCTCTGAGCCCCAGTGCTGGAGTGTAATAACTTACTCTCAAAGGGTGCATGCCTCTCATTTTTAGTTTTCTGCACTGAAAAGACTTAGGGTCATGATTGCCAATTGAAATTTACCAAAACAAACTGCTGCTGCTCTACAAAGTTACTTTTATGCATTCTTTGCCAGAAAACTCCAGTGTGGGGATAACAGAGACACAGGGATCTGTTAAATTATGCTGATTTTCTTTGGCTTTATTTTTTTCCCATAGAATGTGTATATATACTCTGAGGATAGAAAACTCACACACAGCGTGTAACCTTTTCAACTTTCCACAGTTTAAAAAACACACTACATTGCTTTATTGCATTTCCCTGCAATGAGGGACATATTTCAGCCAAAAAGGGCAAACCAGGAAATTTACTCATGAAAACCAATTTATATAAGCATATGAATAGTATAACTATTCCCATAGAGAGTTTGGTATTCATTTTGAGAACCTTTGGGGACACATGAGTGATTGTATGTGCAACTTCAATTTAGCCTGTGTTTAAATATAGAAAAGGAGGGAAGCTGATCCTGGATTGTTTATTATTATCATTATTATTATTATTATTATTATTATTATTATTATTATTTTTCTCTGGTATTAAATAATCCAGTGTGGTGGCCCATGACCTGTTCAGCATTCTCTCGGCAGAATCAGTGTGACAAGGTGTCTGAAGTGACAGATCAGTGGTGGAGATTGAGCGACATGAATTAATAAAGGTCAGGATTGTCACCAGAAAGAGAGTCCTATGGCATGCGAGGACTTGCCCCTAAACAAGAATTAGAAGGAGAAAGTGATCCCAAAGCAGACCTGGGTGGGTTCCCGAGAGTTTTGAGAATAAGTACTCCAAAATAATTTTAAGATTTCTCTGCCTTGTATTCTCTCCTTTCTGCCCTTCATTGCTTAAAAGTCTTTCAGATTGCTGAGAATACTGAGGTGAAAGATGAACAAAATGGCTATAGAAAGGAAAAGGTTTCCTCAACTCTCCTAGCTTCTCTTCTACCTAGGACTAAAAACAAAAACTGGCAAAGGCTAATTAGCCGAAGAAATGCATAGTTAATTCATTTAACCCCAGTTCTATAAAATTTAGAAAGAAAGAGGGAAATTATTCTTTCTGCATAATTCAAGGAAGAATGGCTAAGCATACAGAAATCAGTCTGGATACAGGGAAGATGTGGGTGGAGTTTCTGCTAGTCTTTCTACCACACTATTTTTCTCTTGGTTGCTTGATGTTAGTTAAATTCTCATTACTACAAAAAAATATTCTGTTTCTCAACTTTTATAGGAGAAAAGTTTATTTGGTTATTGGTTTCATGGTCAGAGTGTTAGTTCAGGATCACTTGGAATCAATGTGAGTGAAGTCATACATTTCAATAGAGGTTACCTAGTGACATGGGTTACCTGCATAACTGGAGAAGCAAAGACTAGAGAAGGGCAAGGATTTTGCTGAAATCCAAAATCTCCTTTCAAGAGCCGGCTCAAAGTGACCAAAATCTTTCCACCAAGTTCTGCCTCCCCATTTTACTACTTGCCAATAGAGCCAAAGGATGATAACATAGTCTTAATATCTTCTAGAAAGGCTGTTAATTTTTGATTGTTTTTATTCATTATTTGAGAACTCCATGCAATTCATTTGATCATACTTTTACTTTCTCATACATGTATGTTTATGTGTGTGCAGCAATATGATCAATAACCTTTATTGTTAACTTGACTGAAAGCATGATCAGTGTTCCTCTGTGGTCTCTGTTTAATCTTCTACCTGAATTCCTCTGGCCTTGATTTCCTTGCATAATGGACCTGGAATCTGTAAGCCAAATGCACCTTTTCTGCCACTAATTTGTCTTTAGTCTTGGTGTTTACCACAACACTAGAAAATAAATGGCTACAAAATATGCATGTGCATGTTTTTAAATTAAATTTCATATAAGAGAAAGCATGTTATTTGTCTTTGAGAATTTCACATATTTTTCTTGACATGATATTCTCTAATTCCTTGTATCTTCCTGCAAAGGATATAGTTTAATTTTACTTTGAGTTGAAATAATTCTCTCATATATATATTATATAAGAATAAAAGTACACAATATCTAGGTACACACACACACACACACACACACACAATGTTCCTCTAACCATTCTCTGTTAATGGACATCTAAACTAGTTCTGTATCATGGCTCCTATGCATAATTCAGTAAATGTATATGAATATAAATGTGCCTTTGAGATGTGCTGATCTAGAGTCTTTTTAGCATCTATCCAAGTGTGGTATGATTGGGTCACATATCTGTTTTATGTTTAATTCTCCAAAGGACTCTCTATATTTCTAGCTATTTTATTTGCACACACAGAAATGTGTGCATATAAATATCAGATTGCTTTTCTGAAGATTGAAAATTACAGATTATATAGTTAGAGGCAATTTTTATATTTTAAAAGTAGGTTGTGCTATCCCCATAATGTTAAATATTTTATTGCCTGGGCTTTTATTTTCAACAAATCAAGTTTAGATATTTAAGGTTAAGTTGCTATTATTAATCAGATAATAGCACTATTATGCAAAAATATAATCATTCATAGCTCTATATAACTTTTTAAGTTCTCAGAGTCATTAGCTACAGGCAATATTATAAGGCCTAAATCATTTTCATTACTAATTTTTGATATACACTGTCTTCTATATATTTTACGCTAAAATGGTTAGTCAATTGTCCTTGAACTTAATAATCCTATGTCATTTGTGTACTTTTAACATATAGATTACACATCATTTTTGTTTGTTTTACAAATTGTTTGCACTCATTGTTTTAGTTGAAGTTTGTATTATCTCATCATTCAATTATCATATATCATCTTTAATTATTTATCATATCTTGTCTGTATATTTGTAAGTTAGTTCCAGTTGACTTACTAATTTAAATAGGTACAGTTCTTTGAACCAGTAAGACAGTTGTAAAAAGAGTGGTTCTTTAACATTTTTTTCCAAAATCAGTTCTATGTTTTTTGTTTTTTTTTTTTTTTTAAAATACAGTGAGTGTGTGTATCATATGTGCATTTATAGAGAGGAATATAAAATAACTTTTTCTCACCTTCCATTATACATTCTTCTTTGATAGCTCTCTTGTTACCATACTTTCATGAAAAAGCTAACACGGAGGGAACTGCAAGGAAGATATGCTAATTTTACACATCACTTTCAGGGAATTATGCTATGATCGAAGTATTTAAAAGATAGTTGTACTTGTTAGAAGCATAGAAAACAAGCTTAAGTGATGTGTTGCATTTACATTTTTAACAAAGAAGTATGAAAAGAGATAAAAGAAGTGTCATCCTGTCTAATTTAAAATACAAGTATGAAAACAGAGAGGAAAATTTAATCTCTTCGAATATGATACCTTATTTATTAGAAAATTAGTACTGTCATTAGGTAAAACATTCAAAATAATGCAAATTGAACTTTTAGTGTTAAAAGTTAGTAATAAATATACTGTGAAAATAAAGAAGTGAAATTAATACTAATGATATGCAATGTTAAGAAGGGATAAGGTACTAATAGCTATATTTTACTTCACTTTGCAATTTGTGAAAGAGATGTGGAATAGTCACTGCATTAGTTTTTAATAAACAGAATAAACTAAGATTTCCAATAGACAAAATATCTATAAGTAAACTGAAATTGTTAATTAATAAACTATTTTCATTTATTTTTTCCGATTCTGAGTTTAATATTATAATCATTTATTATTTTCTCTGCATTCTATTATTAAGTTATATGATACTTTAAGATGATCAATTTTCTCCTTTTATAAAAAGTATATTGCATTGATGATTTGCTTAAAACCATACTACAAATTAATAGAGGGTATTTTTACATGCATGTATATCAGAAAAATGAAATGAAATTTGAAGACAGAACTCAGGAATTCTTTGCTTGTTCATTTCAGGAAGACATAATGCCTTCCAACATCTTCAGATTTCTTATAGAAAGAGTTGACTAACACTGTGTATTTTCTTTATAGATATTTTGTGTAAATAACCCAATGTACTATTACTAAAATTGTTTGGGTTATTCATTCATTTAGCAATTATTTATTAGAAACTGTCTGTGTACTAAATGTTCTGTCATAAAACTGTAGTATGTGTACATAAACATTTGCCTTAGTTTCATTTTGGTGCTGTGATAAAATACCCCGACTAAATTAACTTAAGGAAGAAAGTTTATTTTGGCTTACAGTTCCAGGAGGGATACATGCTCCTTTAGGGGACATTTCACACTAAACAACAAGTGTTAAATAATACATTCTGAACACATTTTGATGAGATTATCTTATTCTTGGGAGCTATCATATAGAATAGTATGAGATCTTTATAGAAATACCTACCAAAAATAAATATAGTTGTTGATCTATTTCTAGTGTCTAAATGATCCAGGCTAATGCACAAAGATAAGCGTATACAGTTTTGGAGGGTGGCATGTCCAGAGACATACTAGAGAGCTGGGACAACCAGTTGTCCAGTTTCTATTTCAGACATGTAGGCTCAAGATTCTCAAAATCATGTAGAATCTGAAGACATGGAAAGCAGACAATTTTATAATTATAAAGTAGTCAAGCCAGCAGGATTCACTCTACTCTGACGTCTAGGGTTTTGTTCTTTTTAGTCCATAGCTGCCTGGATGATCACACACGTCATCAACTTGGGAAGTAAAATTACTTTTAATCAGCATATTGATTAAAATAATAATCATGGATTGGGTGGGATGTTGGGATGGTCTACCTCAAAATCCTGGTTCTGGGCTATAGTGAGTCCCCACCCCATGATTGGTAGAAACTTGTGAAGGGGCCACTCCTGCAGACTCAAAGTTTCAAGAGCTTTAGGACACAGGGCAACAACAGGATATTCAAGAGGAGTACCAGTAAGGGTCCAGCATTAGTAGTGTAGCAGAAACCAGAGGTCTTGAACCAGACAATGACTCTGAAAAAAATGCTTGTAAGTAAAGACAAAAGGGTTTACTACAAGACTTGCTAAGTCACACTACAAATTTCATGACAAGGTTTTTTTTTTTTTTTCTTTCCTTTTCTTTTTTTCTATTACATGTTATTTGTGAGTGTGTGTTGCAATGACAAAGGGAGGGTAAGAAGGAGCAGAAAAGTGAAATAGGATTGAAATGTATACTGTGAAAGACACAAAGAATAAATAAAATGAAAGTTAAAATATTGATCTCTTTAACAAAGGTCCAATAACCTTAAACCTAGAAGGGTAAGCCAGAGTTGTATATCTTGTGGCCCAGTATTTATTTTTCACATGAAATTAACCATTACACCATATATTTCTTATCATTTTGCATCGTGACTTCACAGTCCTGATACAAAGATGCTGTGTAAAAGCATGAGCTAGATAGAGTTCCATTTAAATGTGACTATAAAGAAATACTATTATTAAGATCCCATATGTCAGGTCAGTGGCTGTTTGTTTAATGTCACAAAAGCTATGTACAAAATCAAGGAAAAAAATCTTATCCAAAACAAATCAATAAAATTTATAATTTGTTGAAAGGCTAAATGTTGTTTGTTTGATTATTATTTCACTCTAATAATTGGTTACTAAGTTACAGTAAAGAGTAGAGCAGCATTTGGCAGCAGAGAAATCCACTAATGATTGATAAAGGAAATAGCAGTCAAACTGTTAGAACCCTTAGGTCCTTGGGAAGCATGTGTGAATAAAAAGCTGTATTAAGGAGACTGTATTCTTTTAAGAAAAGTCAAAATAAGAGGCCATGGTAGATACAATTTGCTGTAGTTTAACAGATAATTCTGAAGTTTTTCTAAGTTGCTGATCTTTTTTTCTTTTAAGTAAAAATTGTAGAAAGTTATAAACTAATCACTCCACTGTGAAATGCGGCTATGAAGTCTGCAGTGAGAAAATGTCTTCAACTGGATATTCTAGAAAGGTTCTGGAAAAGTGTTTTACATATACATATATAAAGAAAAATATTCTCCTCCAACTTTATCTGCAAAAGACACTTTGTGAACTAGGTGGCCCAAGGCAAGTTTGTGAGGCAAGTGTACCTGTGGGAACATTTAGCCAGCTTGTGTTGCAGTGTTTCCCACACCTTCTGGAGACCTACCCCTTCTGTTATCTTCTTGATCTATCCCTGCTGCCAGTTCAGGTTGTCATAGGCCTCATTTATCCCTTTCTGATACTAGATAAATACTACCAGCTGTTGCTAGGAGCTGCCTGCCTTCTGTAATAACTCATTAGAACTGACAGTGAAAGTCTCTTAGAGATACTACATGCTAACTGGTAGACTTTATACTGATGAATCCATTTGGAACCATCTTCAGCCAGTGGGAACACTTGAACTGGAGAATTGGATAGTACCTATAATCAGCCCATTGTTTAACTATTTTTATTATTATTATTGCCTTACTCAGCATAAAAATTACTCATTAACAATAAACCTATTTAATTGTTATTTCCAATTCATCTCTTTGTACAGGTTTAAACAGATTAATCTGGGTGGCTACAATCTGCTATAAATAGTAGGTGGCCCCTCTAATGTGGAAAGTCTGGTAAATTACATACAAAGCAAGCACAAACATTTTTAATTTTATGTTAACCTTTGTGTAGAGAAACTTGCAAACTTTCAGAAATGAATGTTAATGGACGAGTTGGGTAGAAGATTGCACTTTCATTTACATGAAATCTACCATAATAAAGAAAACAAGAAGATGAGCAGAGAAGACTGCAGGGCAAAGAAGGGTTAGGGTACAAAGGGTATGACACTTGAAAGCAGATTCAGGAGACTAGGAATGCAGCTTCAGAACTGCTGCTTGAATAGTCATTGAGGGATTATTGGTGCTGTCCCCCACAGGAAGGCAGAGACTAGAAGAGAGGGGTAAAAAAAAAAAAAAGCAAGTGAGGATGAATTCATACAGACTGTTGAAGTGAGAAATGTAGGTTTGTCTTTGTTGGAGAGGTGTCATTGTGATGAATACATCTTTATTATCAGAGAAATTGAAGTGTCAGCTTCAAGATTCAGTGAATGCTCTTTTCAGAGAATTTTTTTGCTTTTGTTTTTATTAGGTGTAATCTGAAAGAGAAAGTTGCAAAATGGTATGACGAATATTTCTAATGTATTTTTTTGACATAATTCTTGGCATACGTTGCTTTTGCATCCTGCATTGTTGAAAATGTTTATAAAAACTAAAAATTTCCTAATAGAGTCTTTAGTATTTTCAGATTGTCTTTCAAAAAGAATAATCGTATTTCTTCAATGCCTATTTATATCCCCTTTATTTCTCTTTCTTGCCGCCTTGCTCAAATTGTGCTTAAATCACTATATACAATAAAAGTAGAGATGATGGATACCTTTGCCTTTTTTTTTTTAGAAGGAATTTGTCTAGTTTCCTCCCACTTAGTATCTTGTTAACTATATAATTGTCATATACAGTCTATCTATATCTATATAAGTATAGATATAAATATACACACATATATAGATATATACCAGTAACATTTTTTTGTATTCCTACTTTCTTCAAAACTTTCATCATGAAATGTGGGCACTGTTAAAGTTCTCTTCTACATCTTGTGAGAAGAAGAGTTTGAAAAATACAGATCTGTCTATTTATAAGTCTACATTATATGCTTGATGGTTTATTCTTTTTCTCCTTAAATAGCTCTCTCTGCATTACCTTTTACATGTTTTTATTGGTGTGCCTTGCCAGTATTACAGAGAAATTTCATGTAACCATATCTTTTACCCACAAATTTTTCAGTATGACTGCCTATGCCCAGGAATACTCTCTTACTGACTATACTGCAGTTTTAAACTTTATGAAACCCACTCTGTTCAATACCACTTCTTTTGAAAAATCACAATTCATTTTTAATTTGATTGGTCAGCCCAATGATATTGTCTCAATCAGTTTTACCTCCACTACCAAAGAATCCAGGTCAGCGGCATTTCACTTACTTAAATTACCTCTGAAACCTCCTTTAATTTGGAACTTTTCTATGGCTTTAATAATACTAGGCAATTTCAAAATATGCACTGAGTATATTAACCAAATTTAAGTGTAAGCCTCATGTCCAGAAGTAGTTGGCCAAAGTGAAATGAACTGAATGCTATTTTGTAGACTTTATTGTCCTATTACTTTGTTTTGGCTTTTTTTGTGAGGAGTGTGTCTCACTGGTGTTCTGCTTATATTTTAGGTTTTGCAGTTTTATGTTTTTATGGTTTTTGCTTTTGTTCTCATATTTTTCTTTATTTCTAAATATCTCTTTTGTATAAGATTCTACTTTTGTTTTGTTTTGTTTTTGTCTGATTTGTTTTGTCTTTTCTAAAGTGAGAGAAAGAGTTGTAGAGTTGAGTATGTGAAGAGTATTTGGGAAAAGCTAGCGGAGGGGAAAGCAGATTATATTGTATGGGAAAAGATGTTTATTTATTTATTTACAATAAAGAGTACTCTACATTTTAAAATGATTCCTTGTTAATATGTATTGATCTGCTGTTTCTTTTTAAAATATATTCTTTGAAAATTTCCAGTTGGCATTGACTTTATTTTCATCTCATTTATCCACACTCCCACTGCTCTCCATCTTTATATCCTCTATTTTTTCTTGTTGCTATGCAAAGTCCATTATGTAAGGCTATCCACTGGAGTTTACCCACCAGGGGTCACTCTAAGAAAGACAACTGCCTCTAATTTCTCCAGCACCAGTCAGTTGGTGGCAGCTCCTCCACTAGTCATGGGATCTTGTGAGACATGCCCCTTTTCATATTGAAATGTACCTGGCTTGATCTTATACACATCTTGTGCAGGCAACAATAGCTCTTATAAGTTCATGAGTGCAGCTGCCTTGTCACTTTCAAAATACATTTTCTCTCTAATCCTCCCTCCCTTCTGGATTTTACAACTTCCCATTCTTCCATGAGAATTCTTAAGAATAAGGGTGTAATACAGATATTCATCTGTAAGTGGGCATTCCACAGATACTGTCCGAACTTTAATCAGTTGTGTTTTTCTGTGTTAATTGCCATTCTCTAGACAAAGAGAATTCTCTGATTTGTTCTGTGAGCTGCACCAACTCATGAGTACAGAGTACAGATGGAAGTTTGTTCTATGTGTGTTTCCTGACTTACTATGCTGGTGTTATACATGCAGATTAGATATGTTTTAGATGTATTGTTGAGGATATGTTCTGCTTCAGTGTTATTATGCTATACCTCTGTATCTACCTGTCTCTCAATCCTTCCTTTGTGGTACTATTCTTAATTCATCACTCAGAAAAAAAGAGTTTCTGAGCTTTGCCCCCTTTATTTGTGCCATTACCAATCTGGAAAAACTTCCTGAAGACTACACAGGCAGGAATTTCTGGTAATTTAGAATCTAGTGATGCTTTCTCTTCTGTCTGACTAGTAGAATTCAAGGTTTGAAATCCCATCAACTCCTTAACCTCACTCATTATTCTGTTGTTTTCCTCTGTGTAAATTTTGTCTGTATATACTCATCTCCAAGTGTACCTATGTACTTAGTCATTATCAGTTCATCAGTTCTTACTTTTCACATAGCTTGTAAGGTCCTTAAAGATGTAAATGATGCTGATGTTGATACAGTATTTAATTAGTGGAGACTCTTCAAGTTGTTTTATTTCTTTTTAAGCTCTTATCTCATATTCTACCTTTCCTTGCATTCCTCTGTTCCAATTTTGGAACCAATAATAATTTTAAAGCAATAATGGATATGTTCTCAGTATTGAAGAGTAGAGATCAAAGTCTATGTATAAATTTGGTCAATGTTATTGTGAAATTTCTGTACTCTGGTACTTCCAGTAGACAGATGACTTACAAATATCTACATAAATGTCTACATGCATACTAATATGTTTTCATGAAAGCATATAGTTACATATATTCTAAAATTCATCATTTTTTCATCCTTTTTTCCCCCAAAATTAGAGTTCTAGATGCCAACATGATTAAAATGGTTACTCATTTGCTCAATGTGATAATATATCAAAATAATTTCATATTTTTTTGCCTATGTCATTATAGTAGATGCATGCAATGGAAAGGTTTCAGATGTCTCTGAGCTTCTGTTACTACCCCACATTTATCTATAACCAGAAACACTCAGGATGGCTTTTTGCATGGCAATCATTACAGACTCAGAACTTATATGAAAGAAGATTAGGCTTATTTGACTCCACTTGTCTGCTATACCTTCTACCAGACTGGTATATCTTTTGAAATATGTAACATGTATCAGTGAACAAAGCTCTCCATAAGTTATGCTCTCAAAAATATTGCTCTTTTTCTGCTTAACCCCATCCTTGCTACCCCTCATATAATACATATAGACAAACAATGTAGATGTTCTTTTTTTACCTAATTTTTATACTTAATATAGTACCCTCCTTGTAAAATTCTTTTTCCTTCCTTCTTTTTTCTTCTTTCCTTCCTTCTTTCCTTTATTTCTTCCTTCTTCCTTTCCTTTCTCCCTTCCTTTCTTCTTCATTCTTCTTCTTTCTGTATCAGCACAGAATTCATCACATTCATCCTTTTGTATATTTGGAGACTTGGGTCATCTCTGCAAATTTACAGTTATATGTAATACCACAATAAATAACCTTACACAAATATTTTATGTTTTCATATTTTTGGAGTTAATGCTTCAGGGCAAGTTCCTGTATGTAGCACTGCTGTGTTGAATGGCAAATGCACACATGCTTTCATTAGTCTCCTCAAATCCCTTTTCATAAAGGCTATGTAAGATTTTCCTTCCCCATAGTATCAGTAAAAATGTTTTTGTTCATAGCTTCTAGAACAGGATTTAGCATTAAGCCTTTGAGTTTTTACCATCTAATGGTTGGTGGATGATCTCTTAGGACAGGCACCATTAGGTTTCTCTTTGTATAAAGAAAGGTCTATTTTATAAGTTTAAGAGGAATTTTATGCCTTTTTGCAGAATATCTAAAATATCAGAATATCAATATATAAATGCTTTCATTCTCATGCCAATGAAATGGAAGATGGGGACAGTGAACTTTTCCTGAATGAGAAGCAGTAATCAGGGTATCTTCAGGTCTAGGTATACTCAGTTCTAAAAATATTTGTTCATTATCATTTCCTGTTTCTTGTGGTTTCTGATATACCTTTGATTAAATGTCTACTCCTGTCTTTATGTCAATTCTGTCCAATATATACCCGAAAGTTCTCCCATTTACTCTGTTATCCAAAGAAATCAGAGGGAAATTAAAGACCTAAGTAAGTTTTACTTCCTGATTTTCAACTTAGGGGTATCACTATTTCACTCTATAAGGCATTATTTCAATTTTCTAAGAATTAAGTCTTGGGCCCACTTGAAATAGTGAAACTCAGATGAAATACAGAGAATACAAAAGCAACAATAAAAAACAGACTACTCTTCATTGTTCATCATATGGTCTAGATATTCACAAGAAAGACACAGCAGAAAATGTAGCTGCATCATCCTCCAGATTGTCACTTATACCTTTGTCTGGAGGAGGCAATGCAGGCTCTCAGAGTACCAGCAGCACAAGATATAGTAACTGTTAGTGTTTTAACTGGCTTTATCCTTTTCTTAAAATGCAAATTTACAAATTTACTAATAAAAGAAACCATCTAGGAATGTCTGGATGGTACAGTAAACAGTTTTTTAAAAGGCCACTTAAAAACGTTAAGCTTCTAATGAGTTTAATTTGTAGGCTGGGCAACCATAACAAAGCTTCTGAGGGCAAAACTTCCTAGAAAGGTGATGATGGTAGGATTTCAGGAATGATGGCTCAATGAGAGGCATTCCATGATGATGCCATTAACCCTGAGAATGTGTTTGATATACTTTGTACTTATTGCTTGGTTTTTGTACAGTTGATTTTATACAATGTGTAGATTTAAATGCCATTGTAAAGGACGGTCTCCTTTGAGCACTGAGTTAAACAGTTGGTAAATATCATTGCCTTTTCTACTTTCATAATTCTTATTCTTCAGAATTTTCCCCAATACTAGATTATTATAAATTAAATGAAGTGTTTTTCAGTATTGTTTTATGACAATTTTCCTGTAGAGACATGAACAACCTTCTACTCACTCCAGATTTGTGAATCAAGGGCTGTCCAAAGAAACCGTACCTTCAAAGTACAAATGAATAAACTGTTGACTTTATTAGGATTACTAACAGGAATATAGGTGAACAGTTAATTACAGGAGCTTGGACAATTCAAGGAAGCTACATTACCTTGAGCAAGAGTAACATATAGCAAGTGTGTGAATCCTGGATCTCTTTATGTGACATGAAAGCATCTCCACAGAACAGTCTTTTTACCTCAGCAATTTCAACTGCTCATTGGGAAGGAATGGATCTTGTGAAAATGGTAATCCTCTGGGACTTCCTGAGATTTGCAAGTTGTTTAGTTCTTCAATCATACTGGGACATCTTGCCTTAAGGACCATACCTCAGCAATGGAATCTCTTAGTTTAAAGAAAATTCTACACAACTAATGAGCAGATATTGATATTACATTTTATAATGGATCCTACAGTAATCTAGGAGAAATTGATAGATTATAACCTTAGAGTTGCAAGGAAATATAGAACTGTAAAAACTACACATTTGATCTGTGGCTTGAATGTATGTTTTTATAAATACTCTGCTAAAAGGACATCTAGATTTTGTGAGGATATGTCCAGTATGAGGTAACTCAATACCTTTTGAATAATCTATTTAATTCTAATGGTCTTCCATTAAGAAAAAGAATCTTACATGAGACAGTAAATTAAATGTTTTATTACATAACTTAAAGACAGATCATTTACCTTTTCTAGTCATTTTCTTTCTAAGCTGACATTCCTAAGTGTTTTCTACAGTTTTTAATGTAACTGTGTTTTGAGTCATTGTTTAAGGCCTTGTCTAAACATGTATATACTGCCAGCACTGTGTCTTTACTAATGTTGGCTGCAGCCTGTTGTGAATCCAAGTCAGATGAAAGTGGGAAGAATCTATAGCATCAGTGTGGGTGTGACTTACAAGTTAGGGGCTTTGGCTGGTATTCTTGCTTTGCAGGATCTGGGAAGTTCTTGTAAGCTTTTGCATGGTTGCTCTATGTTGCTATATGTTTTTCATAAGCAGATGAGAAATTTATATTATAGAATGAAAAATTGGAAGTGTCTCCTGGAAGTGAAGGTTATAAACGTGGCCAAGATTCAAAGACAGCTAGCAAAGGGATGTATAGAATGTGAGAAACCTACAGAATATATTCATTCAGATTTTTCTTTCTCATTTCCATTTTATTCATCATTTCTAAAGGATTTCTATATTTAATTTTTTCTCTCAAAAAAACTAACTTGTGTGACATAATTGAGTATTAATTTTTGAGGCAACTTTTAAGAATGACCATTTGTACTTGATTCTTTTTCCAAAAACCCTGAGTAAGAGTCCACTTATTCCAGCTCATTTTGAAACAGGACGCTCCCTCATCTAAGCATTTGAGTGAAGGACAACTGTGATCCTATAACTATATGTCAGGCCAGGAAGTTCTTGGAGGAAAGATTTCTGAAGGCTACAGTGGAAGATCTTCAAAATGTCTACAAAGGGGGAGAGAATTTTGAGTTTCCAAGGGACTGAGAAAATAGTTCAGTTTTCTTTAAGAGATTAATGGTTAGAAATTGAGGATATAAAAGCAATGACTAGGACTTCCTTTAAGATAGTTAAAAAGCAGGAGAGGGTGCTTAGATTTCCTCTGTCTACATCAGATCAGAAAGAGATTTGTGAGTATAAGGATGTATAACTAAATTGCCCTTCAACTTCTTTGAACACAGCTGATGAATTGGGTTTACAAAAGAAGCTTAACATGTCTCTTATTGATTTTAAAGGGCAGATTTCCACTATTGACAATTATGTCACATGTTTACTTACATATTGGCCTACTTCTACTATAGTTTAGTATTTTTTTTATGTTTTTGTATCTTATCTATACTGAACCCCATGTTCTTTTGCACAAGGCTTGATATTTATTCTGATTGACTTCATGATGTGAAAAGTCATAGTCTGATTCTGCTGAATAATGACTCTGTACTCCAGAAGAGCAGTTATTCCTTTAATATCAATTGCAAATAAGATTACATGCAGCAGGTTGGGATGAGGCTTGAAATCATGATACCAAATGGAGTTTATTGACTACTTGATCATATAGTAAGTAGTCATATTGATTTACATTGTCAAATAGTGTATAAATTTGCATATGTCATTTAATTGTACTATGCATGTGTTCAATTTAATGAGCTATTATCACTACAATATGGATTAGCATCAGTTTTAGTCAGGGCTGTCTAGAATACTTATAGTGTGAATCTTTTTATGTATATAGGAAAAGGGTTTATTTGTCCATTGTCCAAATAATCCAATAGTGGCTGTCTATAAATCAAAGGTCTAAGAACCCTGTAGTTGTTCAGTCTAAAAGGCTTGATGTCTCAGCTGGTCTTCAGTATACATTGAACTCCAGAATAAGTAGGTTCCAATGTCAGGGAAAGAAAGGAATAGTTAGCAAGAACAGTTGCAAGCAGGCAGAGAGGCTTCCTTCTTTCACTGCCTTTATATAGGATTCCAGCAGAAGCTGTGGGCCATACTAGAGGTGGTTTTTCTCAAAACTAAAGATCTGGACGAAGGTTGTGTTTTCCACCTCAAACATATGGACTAGATGTGGGTCTTTCCACTTCATATTAACCAAAACTCCCTCACAGATGTGTCCCTCCATTGTTATGTTTTAGCTAATTCCAGACATAGTCAAGTTGACAACCAAGAATAGCCATCACAGTATCTAAAAAGGGGTCAGCCAATTGCTTCAATTGCTGTATAAGCTGATAACATAGAAACTTCCTTTTCTACTGAATAAGGAAGTTTCAGGTGGGATGAATTGCTACAGTTCTGACCCTGAGGTGGTCTGATCTGAACGACCATTTGAAATGTGTGGATTTTTCTTTTTTCTACAATAGAAAGAATACGTGAATATGTGAAGCCATAGAAGACACCTTGACTGAAGAGGCAATTTCTTCTGTCTGTAGCATCAAATGTATATCAGGTGTCAGTTGGTGCCTTTAAGGTACCAGTCAGCATGTGCATCAAGCCTTCTGGAAGTCACACCGATTAAAGGAATTATATTGCTTTGATTCAAATGGGGCTCCAATGATTGTAACTTCTGTAACATATGCATGCTATTTCAACTTACAAATCAAACCTATATTCTTTTTATTCTTTTAAATAACAGATCCCATTTTTCTCCTCATGTAACCATTTTTATTTTAAATCCAGTACCATATTTCAGTAAGGTTGCCTCTTATCACAAAGGCAGACATATACTCTTAAGTAGAACATCTAGTCACCAACTGACCAGAGCAATATTGTCAGGGACATATCAAGTTAATAACACTAGTATTTTTCTCCTCAATAGATATAAATAATAAATAGAATGATTAGAGTATATATAGAGTCTACATAGTTTAATTACTTTCTGGGTGGATCTTCTACACTGTTGTACTTTCCATTTCTCCCAAAGCCCAAATATTTTACTATTATCTTTCAATATGCATGATACTTAGGTTAGTTTATTTTCCTAATGCTATAACATAATGTCAGAGTTTAGAGAAGTCATTAAGAATGGAATTTTATTTGACTCATGGTACTGGAGTTTGGATATTACAAGAAGAGGCATTTGCATTTATTCAGGACCTTAACCTTACATTATACCAAAGCCAGTTCAGAGGTAGATAGAAAGATAACAAAGGCCAAATTTGTCCCTCTCTTTTTAATTGGGAACCCATTTTTGAGATAACAGCTTTAATCCTTTTATGAGGACAGGTTCGTAGCCTAATCATCTCTTAAAGACTTCACTTCCTAATAGCATTATAATTACAGTTAATTTTCAGTATATATTTTGGAAAGGACATTGAAATCTAGTACTGCTTCACCCATTGCCAAGAAATTAGATTTTTATATAAGTAGATCTGTGCTCATTTTTATTATCTCCAAATAGCTAAAACTAATATATACTAGAATTTCTAAAAAGGAAATTTATATATTATAAATGAAGAAAATGCAATGTCCAAATGGCCTGAGTGATTTCCCCAAACATAAAAAATCTTAGTCCATGAACTTTTTGCTTTTCTCTACTATATAAGGAAGACAAAAAGTACCGATTTGGCTCTTCTTAAGATTTCTTTCTACAGATTAGTTCCACAAGACCTTTGTATACCCAGGATCAGTCTAAGTCATCATATTGCTGTGTAACAAGCACCTGATATCGTCATGTTTTTGAAAAACAATATTCATCCATTGGTGTAGAATATTCCAAGAGCTCTCTGTTTCAAGACCTCTAAATAATACTACTGAAATATCAGTGATGTCTGTGATGTCATCTGAAGGCTCAAATGGGAATCCATTGTCATTAATGTGATTGTTAAAGCATTCATTATTTCAACAAATGCCATTTAGTGTCAGTTACTCAATGCCTATTGTGAGGAATCCCTTTTCACATATTTTAAAATTTGCCTCTCCATGAGACTTCATGACATTAGGAAAACAACAGAATCAGAGGGAGGGAGATGGGGTAGGAATAAAATAATATGAGTCTTTTATTGACCTACTTCTTCTACCCGGGCCTACCTCCTGGTAAATAGCCTATTCAGCTATGCATTCTTCAATGAAAGAGTTTATTAATGAGATCAGCAGCATCATAATTTAATCATCTTTCACTAACTACAAACCAAAATATTAACACATAAAAAAAATCTCCAGCCCATTTTAGACCCAAACCATAATATTTGGCCTTGACACCCAGTGGCTCATTTCTTCCTTCTAGTAAAAGCTGCATATTGTAGCAGGCTTTCTTCTGCGCCAACAATGAGTCTCAAATCTGATACTTATTATTAGTTATGAATACTCGGTGTCATCTTATGCTTATCCCAATAGCTATTATAACTTATGTTTTAGTTTTATTTTATAGAATAAAGTCTTATTTTTTTAATCCATGTATCCCTTTGTTCTAACTCCCTTCCCACTCCTGGCTCCTCCCAGTCAGTCTTCAGCCTTCCTCCTCCTCAGGCCCACCCTCTCCACAGAAAAGGGCAAGAGGTCCCAAGGTGGATTAGCTCAACATCCACTCCAGGCAAACCCAATTTCCTCATCCTAATATCAAGACTGAGTTAGGTGTTCCTTTGGAAGGAAAGGGCTCCAAAGTGCCAGTCCATGCACAAAAACATTCTGAACACTCCCCTTGAGGCTCCACATATTGTTCATGCCAGTGGACAGTTGTCAATCCTTGGAGGGCTTACTTTCTTTTCTAGATGGTTCCCAGGTGGCTGTTCTTGATTCAGTTAGCTCCTCAGAGCTCCATCCAGCCATCACTGTGAGAATTTTCCTCAAATTCCCTATCCCCTTGCTCATATAAAGTCTTATCTTCTGGTATCAGCTGGACCAGGGACTCAGTCCAGTGCTCAGCCATGTATCCCTACATCTACTTCTATTCATTTAAAACTTATTTTAACCTGTTCCTCTTCATCCATGTTTTGTCTTGAAGGCTTTTACCTTTCTTTCATTATGGATGTCCTACTTTGTGTCTATCTGGCAGTTGCTTGGCTGGCTGCCCTGTGTATCTACTCCTTTATCTCCCTTGTTACCTTCTCTTTCTTCCCCTCTTATTCTCTCCGCTCACCAGCCCCATCTATCCCTCTCCTGCCTAACTATTGACATTTTAGCTTCTTCTTAGACCAATCAGGTGCCTTAGTCAGGCAAAGTAAAACAGCAACACACCTTTACGTAGTTAAACAAATGCAGAAAAACCAAATATCTTTGCCATATTAATAAATTCAACATAAATAAATGCAGCATACCTTTACAAAAAGTTATATTCTGCATCATAAATAAATGTAGTGCATCTTTACATAGTTAAATATTCCATATCAATTTATAGTCCATCATCCTGCTATTCTTAAAATATCAATTTCAAAGAGTCATCTGATCAGCAAAGAAGATTCTTAGATGTGACCACTGTAGAATATAAAAAGCAAGTTGCATGCTTGCATCATACTATGATACAGAGTGTATTATAATTTCTTTTATGTTGCTGTTATATGACCAATAACAATTTAAAAACAATTTATTTGAATTTATGATTCTAGAAAGATGGAGTTTATCTCGATGCAGATAGCCATTATATGCCAGCAGGAACATGTGCTGGCTGATCCCATTCCTTTTGCACACAAGAACCAGAGAAAGAACAAGAACTGAGGTAAGGCTTCCCCTTCAAAACTAAAGCCAGCATTGTGCTTCCTCAAGCCAGAGTGCTTCCAAATAGTGACCATGGTTGAATACAAGGACATCTAAAGTGCATTCGTCACTCTAACAATCACATAGGCTAAAGCTCTTTTCTAAAATGAGACATAAGTGTCTCAAATAAAATAATCATAACAAAGCAAACCCAAAGCATTGCATGGGCCTCACATGGGCCTTTGGAACTTCAAAGCCCACCCCCAGTGACACACTTCCTCTAACAAGGCCACACCTCTTAACCTTTCTAAACAATTTCCCTCCCTGGTGACTAAGTCTTCAAATACATGAGCCTATGGGAGCCATCCTTGTTCAAAGCCTCCATGGCATAGCTGATGTTAACTCAAGAACTACTTGGATTGGTAGAAAAGCATCTGTAACAGCAGCTGAGTTTCTTGTTACGTGAATTTAGGAGGCTTGCAATGAGTATGGTATTCTAAAATGCTTTACATCTAGCATCCCATAATCAGGGCATGAAAAATGATAGAGTCTTTGCAAGACTATAAAGTGAGTGACCACTGGTCTAATATCCAACATTATCACAGATCATGAGACTAGCTCCCATGATCTGCTTCAGAGTAATAAAAGGAATGCCTCAGAGTGGCAAGAAATTGGATTAAAATTTTTTTTCATCTGAGATAACTATGAATAAATCTCTATCTGACTGGTAAAATAAGGAGACATACACACCTTCTGATGATAACTTTCTCTTTCAATTCTTAAAAATGGTCTCTCATTCTGTCTTCATTCAGCTGCATATCTTCACATTGATGCATTCTATACACAAAACTACATATCTTACTTTACATATATATGGCCATACATCTCTAAATATAGTTACATGTATTTTCCCATGTCTTTACAACTTCCTTTTACATGCATTTCTCTTCTACATCCTCTTTTTATACAGTTTCACTGTCCTTGTCTCCACAGTTAGAAATCTCCATACAGGCATAGCTATTTAACTCAAACATACAGCTCTCTCACCACATAACATTTTACATTGTTCATACACATTCTCATACAGCTTTTTGCATAGTTCCTATATACAGCAACATTCTTTTACATGCTTCATCTTTCCCACACACATATGTTTCTTCTACAGTATTCACTCAGTCTTTATTCAATCACTCTCTCATCCATTCATTCTGTCACATATCTGTCACCCACACTTCATCTCCCATTCAGCACACATACACTCACATTCTGCCTGGCTTCACATCTTCGTTGCTTCTGCTCTTATATACCCTCAATCATACATACTCATTCCTCCTTCTCTCTTCTCGCCTACATTTCTGCTTTTCTCCCTCTTTCCTTTGCCAAACTCCAGACAACTATATGCTAAATATTCAGGGCCCAATGAATTCTCACAACATATAGAGTCATACAGTTATTATACAGCTAGTAAGGTTACAAACACCAACCAATGTAAATGCTTGGCCTTGCACAGAACTTTTTCTCAGACAGAAAATGGCACTGAAATTCTGACATAACAATAACAGTAGAAGTTGAACCCTGAGTGGCCAAGGTACCTCCAGAAAATCAGCTATTGAAAGGAGGTTGTCTCAAAGCAGCCTGGCCTTGATTTAGCAATAAACAAAATCTGGGAATTAGTCTTTTTGTATATTGTGCAGGAACAGTTTAGTCTGTCTGAATTTGTTTTGAAGTCTAAAATTAATTGTCTTTGAGACTGAAAATACTGTTACTTTCCCGTGTCAGTAAAGAAGAATATTCCGGCATTATTTCTATACATTAGACTTCATTATTCACAACCTTTAGGGTGTCCAAGGATGTAATACACACTACCGAAGGACTGTGGAAAAAACTCCACAGCTGTTTTTAATAGGGAGACATAGCAACGGCACCAGAAAGAGCTACAGACAGAAAAGAACTGGTATCCACAGGCAGTTACCCCACAGGCTTTGCTTAGTGGGTTCTCCTGTGGATTTTGTTTAGTTGGACTCCTCCACAGACTTTGTCTAGTGGGGATCCCAAACACAGAGTTATTCATCTGGTATGATAACCTGTAAAATACTGTTTGTCATCTGCTGTAAACTCCCAAGGCCTTTGGCATAACATGGTCTTCATTTTTATCTGAGCTTCCTAAGGACAGTCTTTGTTTCACACTCCTGTTAATTGCTAATATTTACATATCAGCAATACTCATCAAGCTCTTCCTACTGTGTCACAAGCTTTTATTCCCCACCAGGCTTATCTTTATTCCTCCTTCAAAGTACTTCTAAAGGCATCTCAGTCACATCTCAGGTTCCTTTACAATACCAGCCATTGCGTATCATAGCAATTTCCTTTTTCAGTTTTTTTTCCACTAATGAAACAAAATACGTAGTAGAAATAATATAAAGAAACAAAGGTTATTTTGGCTCACAGTTTCATAGATTTCAATTCATGTTCACTTTTTCCATTATTTCTGGAATGGTGAAGCTTAGAGTGAGATATATATGGTAGAGCACTGTTGTTTACCTTTCAGAGGCAGGAAATAGAGAAAGAGAGAAGAATGAGCTGGAGACAAGATACATTCTTCCAAGTTCTGTTGCTTCCATTGGGTTCCGTCTTCTCTAGTCCACTCATTTTTTTAATTGATCTGACAATATCCATTGATGAAATTAGCATTCTTGTGATCAAATCCCTTCTTTACAGTTCTTCAAATTCATGATTAATTCCTAAGTACACATAGCTAATGAAGCTATTTTATATCTAAATCTTAGCATGAATATTATGTTGAATGATCATGACACAATGTGAATTAGATCTTCTGGAGAGAAGATTGCCATTTGTCTATGCTATGCAGTTTTGAAAGTATTTTTGAACATGTGAATACCATTAGCTTCTAGTAGAATGTTAGTGGCTCCAGAACTCACATCGTTGCCTTGTAGTTTCCTCTGCAAAGCATATTTTTAAAGTTCTCTTATCTATTTTTGTTAGCACAATACTTTAATATTTTAACTTTCAGTTACTTTAAAACTATCTCACTGCAAAAAATCAATTGTGTGCACATATCTGAGTAAGCATCCTCCTTGATTTGCATAAATATAAATTTTTCATATTTGAACATTTTTATATCTAAATGCTGGCATTATTGTCATAAGTGGTGCACCAGTACAGAGGTAAGTAATTTACATGCACTGTGTTCTCATGATGACAGATAGAATGGGGAATTTAAAATTTGGACCAATATTTAACTGTGCCATACATAGAATACAGATATGATAATAGCTGAGCTATTTGGGAAAGAGGCATTCTGATTAACTAAGTGGCTTAGTTAAAATAGATCAGTGCTGAGGGGTTAGGCATAGTATGGAGTATGGCTACATCCTCTACTTAGCCCTGGGTTCAAAAGAAGAAGCTTAATGTTAGAGTCATCCAAAACATGTAGTAAATGTCTTCTATTATATCTGAATTTTTCACATTTTGTCAATGGAATCTTTAAAGAAAGGCTATTGCATGAGAAAGCTGGCATATGTATTGTTATTAGCATTCTTGTTCAGGCACACTTGTATTTATCCACTCATTCAGGAAGCAGTTGTGGAATCTACATTTTTGTGTCTGATGTACTGGCTGCTTGTAGAGATGAATAATACATGGTCCTTGCACTTTAGGAATCCAGTTTATTTAGTGAAAGCAGACGTAGATAAATATTTATAATGTTTTAAACAAAATAGTGATAATGGAAAACATGGATTATTTGAAAGTTTTTGAAACATTTATAGTTAACTTATTAAAAATTATTTTTTAAAATTTTTTGGGGGTGCTGAATTAGACTACATATATGGTTATAGGAAGAAAATTCCTTATTGTCTTAAAAGTCAGGCCATCAAACATGAAGACTTGTTAAGGAAATGATTATAGTTTAAATCATAATATATTTACTCTTGTAGAAGAAACTATATGTGTCTATATGTTACCAAGTTCATTTGTTAGTTGTTTTGACCTAGTAAATCCACCACAAACACTGAACCATAAGCAATAAAAGATTTTTTACTATATAGTTTTTGTTGTTTGAGAATCAAGATAGTTTAGCAGAGAACAGAAATATTAATGCCTCTTAGGATAATGCAGTAGAAGTAACTATTGAGACTATATTTCAAGCCTGAGGAGGAGGAGAATCTCCTGCTTCATTTACTGTGTAAATGTTAGAAGGCTTTGAGTTTCTACTGTGCCTCCACATGGAAAGAAAATTGCCTTAGTAAATGGCTGTCCTCAAAGCAACTGAGCAAAAGACATACAACTTGAGTGCCACTCAATTTAATCTCAGAAATGATGGTACCCCAGAGTTTCTAAACCCTGTTCCTTACAAGGGAGACCATACAGGCATTAGCCTACCAACAGGTCATCAGTACTGAGAAGCAAGAGATTATGTCCCTTACAAAACTGCCTACTACAGGAAAATTGCATCAGTCTTTGTGTTAACAGGTTTTTTTAATTTTGTTTTCATTTTTGCAATTTGTATTAATGCATCTCTATGATGAAACAAAAAGAACAAATACAGGGAAGGTATCTTAGAAGCAATGAGTGAATGACATTATTTTCCCTCAAAAAATGGCCAATGTAAGCAAGTGTTAGAAAGAACATGAATGAGAGGTACTGGGAAGACTTGGCAAGCTTCATTCCTCAGGACAGAAGAAAAAGGGATGATTTGTACTCAGAGCTTCTACGACCAGAGAAAGGTGAGCAACAATGCTGCAGAGCCTCATACATAATACATATTCCAGTGTTTGTTATGGAGGAAATATATATATATATATAATACTGAGGCTTTTCATTATAAGAGGCAACTTAAAGACATGTATGGGGGGCATTTGTGGTTATCTTGATACTACTATAAATGTAATATTTATGAACCTCCTATTTAATACAAAGTTTCTCATATAGGCAATAGTAATAAAATTGGCCACATAGTGCATGTATGTTTGTACTTCAGTGGATGAATTTCTGAAAAGGCCCATTGTTTAAAATTAGTTGTTGAATATTTATAAAATGCAGTAACATAAAATCCATTTTCTAATAAATTTCTAGGGAATATTGTTTTCTTAAAAATGTGTCTTTAAAAACGATATAGCAGAACAGTAAGAAATGTTAAGGGCACAGAGGCAAAATATACATTTAAGCTGCTAAATTTAGCCTCTAATCACTAGTAGTTAATCTCTAACTCCTTTGCTATGAGAATCCTTGTTATAGAATCTTAAACAGAATCAGAAAAGTTCAATCTTTGCCAGTCTTTGATGTTATAACCAGTATCTCATATTGTCCTGGCACTATTTCATTTAGGGAGCTTGAAGATACCAGGGAGATATGCCTCATTTAAAAATGCCTTGGAGGCCTGGCAAGACAGCTCAGCAGGTAAATGTGCTTGTTGTAGCATAAGCCTGATGACCTGAATTCAGTCCCTATGATCTTCCACAGAAGGAGACATGTGACGCGTCACTGTAGTCTTCTGCCCTCCCATGTGTTATGTTTGCTGTGGTACAATCCAGAACAATAATTGAAACAATAATCATAATTTTAAAATGCCGTAGACACCCTTCCTGATTATAATGGTAATTTGTCTTTTATTTATTTATTTATTTTTGTTTTTTTCCCACTAACTCTAAACACATCAAGGGCACATAACCTCACAAACATGTATAAATATGCATACAGGCACAACAATAAGACTTCATATATTCACACACATGCACTGAAAGAAATACAATTCCATGAAACAAGACCTTTGAATATCTCAGTATAACATTACTGAGAAGCTAGACTAGCCTTTAAGTCACCTTGCACTTTTCTATGAGTACAGTTACATCACCTTCAAGTAGATACCCTGGAGTGCTTCTCAATGTATTTCTAGCATGTGATATTAAAACTTGTGGCAAGTGGTTTAAATATTAATTCAAAATCTAAAATGTTCCCATTTAAATTTTAATGCTTTCATCATATAACTAGTTTACTTTGTTTTGAGGGCATAAAAATAAGATAACAGTTCTTTCTTAAATTTATATTACCTGGTATAGTGCCTCCTTTACAATCAAGAAAATATTATTCCCCAAGCTTTGGGATTCTTGCAATTTAGAATTCCTAGAGGTAGGCTCTAGCTAAGTGGTCAGCTTTTGTGTCTCTGATATGAAAATCAGTAACATAAAATCTACAAATGTGGTAGGTTTGCCCCAAACCACTGCTCTGAGTTGAAAGATGAAAAGAACATCTCTAGGATTTCTAGTTGATTCAAACATAAATATCTAAGTAACAGCTGATAACTTATTTGTATATATCTTTCAATGCTATTTGCAGAGCCTTAAGACAAATAGCTATAGTCATTCACTGTTGCTGAGACTATCTATCCTTTTGATGAGCCATTATAAGAGTGGTTTTCAACCATTCTAATGCTGTGGCCTTTTAAAATAGTTCCTCATGTTGTGGTGACTCAAAACCATAAAATTATTTTTATTACTATGTCATAACTGTAATTTTGCTACTGTTATGAATTGTAATGAAAATATCTGATATGGAGGATATCTAATATGAAATGCCCAAAAGAATTATGTCTCACCAGTAAAGAAAGGCTGCTCCATATTATGCAATGCAACGTATCATGCTATCAGGAAACAAATAATTGATAAAGGGAATGGGAACATCAGGATACCTAATTTCCCCTCTCCATTTTTCTATCAGGGCCTCAGTCCATTGATGAAGCCACTTGCTTTAATTAATGTGGTCTCAGAAGTTCCTCACAAACCAACTGAATGATGGTCTTTAATCTCTTAGGTGATTATAATCCTATAAAGTTGAGGATAAAAGCTCACTGTCCCACTATATTTTTAGAAATATTTGACAAATTCTACTTTATAGAATTCCCACTACAACAACTTCATTAGCAACATTAGAAAACTGTATTGAATAATCAAACACAAAGTCAAAGATACTCTTATTTGAAGAACAAAGGTTTTACTGATGAACTGACAATGAAAGAGATAAGTAAAAGGTAGACAGAACTGGGAAGTGATGGGAGTTGAGCCTGATCAACCAGTGTTAAGAACTTCAATAAAGACACAGTGACTGTGTACAAAGCAGAATGAGAGGCGGATGTCTTTGGACCACACAGACATCGTGTCCAGGGCATAGTGAGAGGTGAGTGGGTTTCAGATTCTGGGCCTCCCATAGACCACCTCACAAAGGCCAGAGACACAGACCCAAATCTGACATCATGCCCAGTCTTGTCCTAAACCAAGACAGGGAGAAACTTTCCACAGCAGTCCCCCAGGAACACATAGCAGATGGCTAGGCTGTATGTCCAAGGCAAGTTGCATCATCACAGATGGATGTCTCACCAGACTGTGCAGACCATGGCCTGACCAGAGTAAGAAATTGTGAAGACTGTCTGTTCAGAGCAGACAGGAGACACACAACCCCTATAGTCACAAGTGACTAGGATCCAACTAAGACCTGACTAAGATAGAACCAAGGAAGCAATGAGCAGATGCCAGTGCAAGATTACATATAATAATATAATGAACAACAAGGCACCACCAGAAGAAGCTGGTGACTCTACAACACTAAGACCCGAACAGAGCAATGAAGAAGAAACACAAGGAAACAACATTAAAAATACTTTTATGGAGATTATTTGATACACCACAAACCATTGATGATTCCACAGAACAAAGCCAAAAAAAGTAAATACACAAGGCTACCATCAAAATAACAGTAATTAATAATCAGTGATCATTAGTATCCTTTAATATCAATGGACTCAATTTATCTATAAAAGACACACCCTTACATGATTGATACAAAAACAAAAGCCATCCTTCTGCTGCATATAAGAAACATACCTCAGCTTCAAAGACAGACACAGGCTCAGAGTAAAGGGTTGGGAAAAGATTTTCTAATCAAATGGCCTCAAGAAACAAGCTGGTGTTGCCATCCTAATATCTAACAAAGTAGATGTCAAACTAAAATCAATCAAAAGAGACCATTACTTATTCATCTCAGGAACAATTGATCAAGATGAGATCTCAATCATAAATATTTATGCCTCTAATACAAGGGCACCTTCATATGTAAAAGAAACACTACTAAAACTTAAAATCCACATCAATTGTCACACTCTAATAGTGGGAGCCTTCAATACCCCACTTTCACCCTTAGATAGGTCAATCAGACAAATACTCAACAGAGAAATAAGGGGTCTAACAGGTGTTATGATGCAAATGCTCTTAATAGATATTTATAGAAGTTTCCACCCAAACACAAAGGAATATACTTATTTCTCAACATCCCATAGGACTTTCTCTAAAATTGACCACTTACTTGGTCATAAAGCAAATTTCAATAGATATAAAAAAAATGGGAATAACCTCTTGTATCATATTGTACCTACATGCCCTAAAGTTAGAATTAGATACCAAAAAAAAAAATCACAGAAAGCCTTCAAACTCATGGAACATCTCTACATTGAAGCACTGCTGGGTCATGGAAGATATTAAGAAAGAAAGTAAGACTTAATAGAATTCAATGAAAATGAATCCACAACATACCCAAACTTATGGGACACAATGAAAGCAGTTTTAAGAGGAAAATTCATAGCACTAGATGCCTGTATGAGAAAACAAGAGAAATCTCATACAAGAGACCTAATAATTCAGCTGAAGGCTTTAGAACAATTAGAAGCAAACTCATCTAGAAAAAGTAGACAGTACATGGCAGGAAATAATCAAACTTAGGACTGAAATAAGTACAATAGAATCAAAGAGAATAATACAAAGAATCAATGAATCAAAAAGTTGATACTTTGAGAAAGTCAACAAGATAGATATACCTTTATCCAAACTAACCAAAAGGCAGAGAGAGTATGAAAATTTACAGAATCAGAAATGAAAAGGGAGACATAATGACAGACACCCAGGAAATCCAGATAATTATCAGGTCATACTTTGAAATCTATATTCTACTAAAATGGAAAACCTAAAAGAAAGGAGCAGCTTTCTGGACAAGTACCAATTACCAAAATTAAATCAAAAGCAGATTAAAACCTAAACAGACCTATAACACCAGAGGAAATTTAGGCTGTTATTAAAAGTCTCCCAAATAAAAATAGCCCAGGATCAAATGGTTTCACTGAAGAAATCTACCAGACTTTCAAAGAAGAACTAATACTAATACTTAACAAAATTTTCCACAGAGTAACTGTGGAAACTGAAGGAACACTGCCAAACTCTTTTTATGAGGCCACAATCACCCTGATACCCAAGCCACTCAAAGATGCAACTAAGAAAGAGAATTACAGTCAAATTTCCCTCACGAACATTGATGCAAAAATACTCAACAAAGTTCTGGTAAACCAAATATAACAACATATAAAAAACGTCACGCACTACAATCAAGTAGACTTCATTCCAGAAAAACTGTAATTGTATGAAACACTGTAGATGTCATCCATCATATAAACAAACTGAAGGAAAAAACCCACATGATCATCTCCTTAGATGCTGAAAAACCCTTTGACAAAATCCAACACTCTTTTATGATAAAACTCCTGGAGGGATCAGGAATACAGGGAAAATACCTAACTATTATAAAGGCAATTTACAAGAAGCCAATAGCCAACATCAAACTAAATAGAGAGACATTCAAAGCAATCTCACTAAAATCAGGAACTAGACAAGGTTGTCCCCCCTCCTCTTATCTACTCAATATAGCTCTTGAAGTTTTAGCTGAAGCAATAAGAGAGTAAAAGGAGATTAAGAGGACACAAATTGGAAAAGAAGAAGTGAAACTATCTCTATTTCTAGATGATATGATTGTATACATAAGTGACCCACAAAATTCTACCAGGGAACTTCTACAGTTGATAAACACCTTCAGCAATGTAGCAGGATAAAAGATTAACTGAAAAACTTCAGTGGCCCTCCTATACAATAATGCTAAATGGGCTGAAAAAGAAACAATGGATATATCACCCTTTATAATAGTTACAAATAGAATTAAATACCTTGTTGTAACTATAACCAAAGAAATAACATATCTTTTGACAAAAACTTTAATGCACTAAAGAAAGAAATTGAAGAGGATGTCAGAAAATGGAAAGCTCTCCCATGTTCCTGGATAGGTAGGATCAACATAGTGAAAATGGCAATTCTACCAAAAGCAATCTACAGATTCAATGTACTGCCCATCAAAATCCCAACACATTTACAGATCTTGAAAGAACAATACTCAATTTCACTTGTAATAACAAGAAAGCCAATTGCCAAAACAATATTGCTCAAAAAAAGGACCTCAGAAGGCATCACCATCCCCGACTTCAAGTTATACTATAGAGCTACAGTAATAAAAACAGACTGGTACTAGCATAAAAAAGATTGTGGATCAACATAATCAAATTGAAGAATTTGTCATTAACCCACACATTTATGAACATCTGATTTTTGAAAAAAGGCCAAAAATATTCCAAATGGTGTTGGCATAACTGGATGGCAGATGTACAAAAATGCAAATAAATCCGACCTATCACCCTGCACAAAACTCAAATTCAATTGGATCAAAGATCTCAGCTACACTGAAATTGATAGAAAAGAAAGTGGGACATATCCTCCAACATATTAGCACATGTGACCACTTCCTAAATATAGCACCAGAAGCACAGACACTAAGAATAACAATCAATAAGTGGGACCTCTTGAAACTGAGAAGCTTCTGTAAAGCCAAGGACACAGTCAATAAGACAACACTTCTCCATTGTTGGTGTGAGTGTAAGCTTGTTCAGCCACTCTGAAATGGAGTATGGAGGTTTCTCAGAATATGGGGAATCAATCTCCCCAAGGATCTAGCAATACTACTATTGGGCATATACCTGAAAGATGTACATTCACACCCTAAAATCATTAGCTCAACTATGTTCATAGCAGCATTATTCATAATAGCAAGAACCTGGAAACAAACTGGATGCTCATCAACTGAAGAAAGGTTGACAAACTGTGGTACATCTATACAATAGAGTACTACTCAGCAATAAGAAAAAAATGATATCCTAAAATTTGCAGGCAATTAGATGGATTTGGAGAATATCCTCCTGAGTGAGGTATCATCACAAACCCAGAAAGATAAGCAGGGGATGTATTCACTCATTAGTGGTCTTTAAACAAAAGTATTTTCATTTCCTTGAAAAGTGATGGATGAATAAAGTGATTTGAAACATACACACACACACACACACACACACACACACACACACAAGCACACACAAACACAAAACCTTCTGGTTTGACTATAGAAGGGTTGTGGTGGCCATAGTGCATCTGTGGGCATTAGCTGTGACCTAGTGTGCTTTCTTTATCTGTAGCTGAGCCTAAACTGACTTGAGGTGCCTTAGATATTTTACATCTCATGTTCCATATATTTTAGAGAAAAGAGACACACAGAGCAGTTATTTTCATTATTTAATATTCCTGCATAGGAACAAACTAACTATAACTGTTGTTAAATTTGAAGCTGTATTTATCAAGTTTCTCCCTTTAAGATATTCTCAGTGCTGTGTCTTAATTAAGAAATTTCTTTTTTGTATTATGAATAAAATCATATTTTTATCTGTGTATACCCTTGTTCAAGCTCCCTTCACCCTCCCACTCCTTCCAGTCACTCTTCTCCACATCACTTTATCGGCTCCCCAACAAGGGCAGGAGGTCCCAAGATCCTAATTTGGTTTAGTACAGCATCCACTCCTGGCAGATAGGCTTTCCTCATCCCAACATCAAGACTGGGTCATGTGTTCCTCTGGAGGGAGTGGGACCCAAGGTGCCAGTCCAAGGTGTTTAAGATCCTAAGCTGTTCAGTGTTTGTGGTTTGCAGTTTAGACATGCTTTGCTTTTTGCTTTTTTGTTTAGAGTTCACTAGTGAGTAAGTACATCCCCTGCTTATCTTTCTGGGTTTGTGATATCTCACTCAGGAGGATATTCTCCAAATTCATCCATTTGCCTGCAAATTTTAGGATATAATTTTTTCTTACAGCTGAGTAGTACTCCATTGTGTAGATGTACCACAGTTTGTTAAGCCAGTCTTCAGTTGATGGGCATCTAATAATTTCAATACAAATTTATCTTTTATGTAGTAATAAATGACGATAAATAAATAGATAATAAGAATAAAAACAGACACAGTGAACTAGATGGGAGATCTTGAAGAAAGCCAATACGATGTAAATAAACAAAGTTATCGAGAGATCCTATGGTTGGAAAGAAGACTAGATAGAAATGAATCACTCTCAGAACTACCCAGAAACAGAGGAACACATGGAATTTTGCTAGAGGAGGATATCATTGCAAAAGAAAAGTGGAAAACAGACTGCTAAGGGAAATCATACCAAGAAATATTACATCCAAGGGAATAGAGAATCCAGGAAACATAGTGTTTCTACAAGTATGGATGGAATTTAATCATAATGCAATAGTGCTCGTGCTAAATGCTGTTGAGGCAGAAGCAGAGAGACTGAAGTAATGACAGAAGCCTGGAAATCTTACGTTTTTCTAGAAATTGTCTGGTCCAGAGACAATGTCAAAGTAGAATAAAATAAGCAAAAAAATAAAGTATCAATAATGTTGACAAAAAAATATAAATAGTTCTCAGTAGAGGCTAGTTGGAACAGAAAGCATGTAGTTATATGACTTGATTAGGTACCAAGAGGAACAATTTAAAAATATTTTAATCCATTTAAAGTGATACAACAAAAACAACAACATACCAAGTAGCTAAGAAGTAACCCTACTATTTTGTTGGAATTGTAGTAATTGGCATAGCAGATTAAGTTATGGGTAGATTATGTCTTATCATTCTCTCTCTTTAATGGCGATTTATATCTTACATAGTGGAAAGGGCAAAACAGATACATTAGAAATGTTTTGTAAGAGCCCTGACACAGTCATACTATTCTTGCCTCATGGCCTTATCACTATTGCAATGTGTACTACCTTTCAACATATGAATTTAAGAGAGGAAAAGGCACAAACAATGAGACAAAAACAATGAGCATTTCTTCTCCTAGACACATGCCCCAATGAACTAAAAACTTGTACTCTAATATATTTGTGTACTTGCATGCTAACAAAATGCAAAGGATGGAGGAAGCTCAATTTCTAACCAGTGGACAAATGTATAAATTCATGCAGGCATAAGAGAATTCTATTGTTCCATTAAAATGAATAAATTTGATATATGCTATATAATTTAGGCCATAAGAATTTTACTATTAATAAAATGCCAACATATTCTATAACCTGTAAGAGACTTTACTACCTTATGTTACATAAAAAGAATACAAAAACATATATTGTATCACTTCTTCATGAGATATATTTAGATTTGGCAAACTCAAAGAGTTTATATGAAAACTCTGACACTTACCCTGAAATGTAGGAAGGGGGTGGAATGGGGACAACCATTTAATGAACACACACACACACACACACACACACACACACACACACACAATTCTCTGAGATGAAGAAAATATTTTAGAACTAAAATAAAGTAGTGAAACAAGGTGTAAATTTCAGAATAGTATTTTTATATTATGAAAATTAAACCTCAATAAAAATAAATTTTTAAGTAAGTGTGAAGATACACCACACAAGAACAAACTGTATGAAAAATTAAAAGAATATCATGATAAAATATTCTTGGGATAGCTGGGGAGACTGGTGGGACAAATTTGAAGATGAGTAGTTTACAAAAAAATTATTCATTGTATTCTAATGAGAGAGAGCTGGACAGGTAGAGAGTTAGGAGGGTCTGGGAGGACAATATTAAAGGAAACCTCAATGTCATTGCTAATTTATATCAGCGAAATTCTTTACACAAGCCCCGTAGATCACGGGACTAATAGTTCTGGGTGTTAGCACACACAGACATTGGTAAGGTTCTTCTTTTATTCACCTTGGATATGAATTTCTTGGGTGTGGAAACTCCACCATTGGGCTTTGACAATGATTACATGGAAAAAAAAAATAAAAGACAAGATAGTCTGATAATCAAGTCTGGCTGAGAATAAATGCAATCTGTTGTTATTTGCATCATCATCAGAAGTAGTGTAACCAGAAAGTGACAATCATATGAAGAAAAATACCAGTTCCTGATGAAGAGTTTGACATTGAAATTTGATAAACATGTCCTTAATGTAGGTGTGTTGGCAGAGCCTTTTGGAGTATGGTGGAGTCTTTCATCTATATCTCAGAAAAATAAAAAAAAAAAAACAAATTTGCTAGTTCACCATAGAAGTTTTCCTCAACAAGATTATCATGTCGAGAATTATTTACAATAGCTTAAATGCAATTATAAACTGTTTTGGTAAATTCTGGATCTAAACAAACTTGATAGTTAATCAGTGGAATATCACAAATTTAGACTGATAACCAAGATGAGTGAAAAATAATTTAATCTTTAGCGTCATTTTTGTTACTTACAGAGGGCTTAGAAATTAGACATAATAAAATAAAAATTGCTTATCATAGCTGATCTAACAAGTACTTTCCAATATTCATAAAAAGATTTATAAGTGCAAAAAAAGATTCTCACAGATGTTCAGTAAAGTAGTTTTATAAACAGATATAGAAAATCTTAAATGTTTAAATATATTAAAGTAATTGTACTTTTGCCCAAATGAATACTCAGTTTTTCAAATAAATGTGATAAGCCTTAATTCCTAACATAGAAATTCCCACAAGGTATATTATTAGTAAAAATAAAAGGTGCATAAAGTTTTGTGAAATTATGCACTAGGTTCTATGTACATAGAAAACTTTTAGAAAATAGATACTTTTAGAAACTCATGAGAGAAAGTGACCTTCCAGGGCAAGCAGGGCCCTAGATAACATTGATCATTTGTAATACATGCAATGTTTCATTGATGACATTCATGGTCATTCATTTCTCCTCAGTGTATTAAAAATCAAATTTTATTTTGATTAGACATAGATATTTTTAGTGTTTTATCAGAATAATATATATTCCTTAGTTCATGTATTTCTTGGTTTATTATCTACACTTTCTTTTTCTGTTATAATTATGTGCTTGTACATTTGCTTTTTCTAAAATTTTTTATTTAAAGAGGTTTTTTCTTCATTTTGTATACCAACACAGTTGCCCCTTTCTCCCTTCTTCTTACTCACCCCTAACTTCCCTGCAAACCATTCTCCCATCTACTCCACGGAAAGGGTAAGGGCTCTCATAAGGAGTCAACAAAGTCTGACATGTCAAATTGAGGCAGGGCGGATAGTAGATATTTAATAAATATTACTTGATGATAAGATCCATCATAATATATTATGGCCTTTGAGGTATAATAGATATGTATTTTAAAAGATAATTTAAATTTTTTTGTCTGATTAATATATACATATTATTTGGACTTACAAAGTCTTAAATACAATTATAATGACAAAATTCTTAACTTAGGAGAGTTTTGGAGTATTTACATGAGATGATACTTTTAAAAAGTTTGCTCCTGTAAGAGTTACTCAGTATGTGTTAGACATTTTTAATATAAAATTTTATGTCTTTCTTGCAAATGTTGAATGCTTAAAAAATGCAACAAAACTCAAAAACATAATATCAGAGGATGCATTAAGTTCCCCCCGTCCACAGGAAGTAGGGAATTGTTTAAGGAAAATAAATTTTAAATAAGCATTTTTCATCTTGCATTTTTATTCCTTGTACATATGAATACATATGTAAGCATAAAAATATGATATACAACTTTATACATGAAGGAGAACTGAACAAAAGTATTCAGTATAATTTGAAAGATCTTTGCTCAAAGCTGCACATAGAATAATATATAATCCAATTATAGAGAGGTAAGTCTTCATGACTAAAACTCTGAAGGAATTACAATCTTGTCATTACAGCTTAGTATTATGAACTGTGAATTTCTCACTTTGGAAGGTTACAGGGACTGACATTCAGGAGACTATTGTCCTTGTACTTAAAAGTGGGTGTTGGCTGGTCTTTGTTGCATTTTATTAAAAAAAAAAAAAAACAAGATAGGTTGCATAATTTAAGCTTTAGCCACTAGCTAAGCAGGCTTTTCTTTTCAGTGAAGAATTAAATTATGAATTCAGATTAATAGCCTTTTTATAACATTGTCGCCGGCTGCCCAGTGGGCTAATTATGAAACCACAAGCAGTGACAAAGATAAGAAAATGCAACTACTTGTGTTTGGAAGCTTGACATTTGGCATGCAGTTCTAAAGTGAGTGTTTACACAGTAGCTGTCTTTAATATCCTCTTCTAAAGGGTTATATATAATTTCTGACTTGAATATATCATCCCATATACAGTACACTAAGCAAACAGCTGTTCACCTATGCATAATTAAACATATTTCATGGGGTGATTTTGATATTATAAACAGCCATTCAGTCATTTGCAGAGCCTTGTGCCCTAGCCCATTATTGAACTTGATGAGGTCATCCAACCATAATGAAGTTCAATGAAATCTAAAGACTGGCTGGAAAAGTCCTCACTAGAACTGCTTGCTATCTATTGAAATATATTGGGAGGCACAGATTGTATCATCATGAAATTTTCACACATGGTGGAACTCCATTTGTTAACAGTCACTGGTGTGATGCTTGGCATTTCAAACCCTACCATAGTATTAAACTCATTATCTTGTGAACTCATAAGATCTAGTACAGGTTTTAAAACTAGGGACATTGTTGGTGGTGATTTTTATTTTTTTATTAAAACCATCCAGTTTTGATTTTTCAATTTAATAGTCCACTTCTTTTTAGGTGTTCATTCTATGAAATAACAAATAAGGCTTTTGTTTGTTTACAATTTTAGAGATCAGATCACATGATACCCACATGCCTCTATTAACTTCATGACCTGGGCATCATAGCCTGCACCAGGATTGAAATGAAGACTGCAGGAGACGGTTTAGGCAGATGTGAATGAATGAGCAGAAGTTTGGAACTGGCTTTAAATTCAGAAAGACCTGAGTGGTAACCCCCATACTGTTATTTCTGAGCTAAATAGTTAAGCAATACCAATTCAGTCTATATTTCTTCACTTGAACTGCCAGTAACATACACATGGTAAAGTTAAGGCTGGCAGTGATCTGAATGTTGAGGGAATAGCATGGGACAAAGAATTGGTTTTGATCAAAGAGTGTGAAAACAATTGGAAAAAAACAGAGATATAACAAATACCAATTGCAGTGAGTCTAAAGAGAGAGCTTGGTGATTGGGTTAGATGAGGTGTGTCTACTAAAATCAGGTCCTAACAGAACCCTATGTAGGGACTGGGAAATTCAAAGCATCAAGTCCTCTAGAGGAGAGTCTTTGAGTTCAGCCTTTGAGTTCCAACACATGTTCTTATCTGCATGGGGAACTGAATGAGGCTTTCCTGTTCAAGATGGTGAGAATAGATTTGTAGAAGAAGATGGAAAGGCAGAAATCAAGTAAAATATGATGTATGTTTTTCTAAAAAGCATGTATTGTTTAAGTTTTCTAAGTATTAATATGACTTATCAAAAATGACTCTTTGCACCTCTGAGTACTTGTGTAACACATGTGGAGGATAAAGATCAACATTGTTGATCCTTTCTGTTTTCCTTCCTTCTCCTCTTCTACCTTCTTCCCTTCCTTCCTTTATTTATTCCTGTTTTAGAAGGAAGCACTTTGTAAAATGTGACAAGTAGGCTAGTGTGGGAAGCTAGTGAACCTAGGGATACTCCTATTTCTGATTCCCAAAATTGGGCTTAAAGACATCCACTAACATGCTTGGCATTTAAAAACTGGTTCTGGGGTTTAAATTCAGATCTCCCTGCTTGTAATGCAAACTCTTTACCAGATGAGATATATCTCCTCTCAGTGAGGTTTTGTAAAGACGCCATAGGGGATGTGTGTGTGTGTGTGTGTGTGTGTGTGTGTGTGTGTGTGTGTGTGTCTTTGTTTTCTGTGCCTGTGTATTATGTGATTTGCTTAGAATGCTTAGAAACAGTAACTTTGTATTGTAGCATACTATAACCAGTTATTATTCTCCATGTTGGTTTTGTTTTTATTAGTATTTTTTTTGTAATAATCAGACTTTTTAGTGGTAGAATCAGGGTTGATTCATGCCAGTGTAGGTGTGTCAGGACACCCATGCATCTGTTAGCAAACAGAAAATATTAATAGTAGCAATATATAACATTGCATATTAATAATACTAACCTTAGCTATGGTATTTCCAGATGTTAGCAATTTCAAGGAAAAAGCAAGAGGAAAAGAGATATCTTTGGTCTAAATGGGGGGAGTCTACTTCAGTGGTTCTTTAGGGTGATTTTCCTTCCTAGAAAATATTTTCTCTCAAGCTGGCAAACAGCATAGTCTGCGGCAAACCTCTTCTCGCATGAGGCATCTACATATTATAAGGAGATGCCAATATTGATGAGGTTGGTATCCCCTCATCTAGAGCATCCTGGGTAAAGCTGGAACAGGGGCTGTATATAGCCAGCAAAGACTCCAGCATTTGCTGGAGTAGTATACTTCTTTGAATCTCCGCACACCATACAGTTTCAGCCATGGGGAGTTCACACACAGTTCCTTCTGCTTAAAAGCCAAAATCTTACTTTCTATCTTGTGTAGCTGATAAATTCAAATATTTTAAATTACCTCCTGTTTTGCTCAACCTATGGCTTTTTGTTTCTCTCCTGCTAAACAGAATACAAAGAAAGCATCTATAGTGCAGCATATGTATAGTTTGCACTATCTCAGAGCTACTGAAACACATCTACTTCACCTAATTGATCAGCTTAAGCAACCCTGTGTAGTGGGTGGTAATTGCCACTGACAATAGCTGCTGACTGCAGAGAAGAAGCATGATGATCCTGTGGGAGAGACAAAACTGATAGGTGGGGGTGGCAGTGGCAAACATCTGCAAACATCCAAATTAAGCACAACCACTCTTAAAGAATGCAAAGATTACATAATGTGTAAAACCTTGGGAAATGTTAACAAAGCATTTGTTACTTGTCTAAAATAAACCAGGAGCTTCTCTAGTCAATGCATGCTATTGATTGTGCCACGGAGGCTTGTATACAATCTTGCCTGTTTCCGTAGGGATTTCTGTATTGCTTTTCATTGCAACATTACTTTAATTGGTTGTCAAATAATAGAAATGGCTGGAAGCCCCATGTTTTGTAATTCCTGATTTCAAGATTGAATGAGAATGGCCATTGCTGCCACATTTTCATTGTACAATTTTCTGATGCTATCATTCATAAAAATTTTCCTAGTGTTCATTTGCCTTGAGCATTCAAAATTTATTTTATTTATAAATATTTGAAATCAGTAAATATAGCTAATTACATGCAAGAAAGAGATACATGTTTGTCAGCTTTCATCTGTGCACAATTTAATCCTGCATGAGGCATTTCCTTCAATGGCACTTATTAGAATCTAATAAAAATAAACTTCACATTTCATCTCACTTAATTGATGAGAATATCTCCAAAAGCTAAAAGTAGTTATCATACTTCTAGCATGAGTAAAACTTAAATTATAAAGAAAGAAATTGATGGTTACATCAGGTATTGTGTACATCATCTAACAATTCAGAAATAAAACAGCAAACACAATGTCAAGGTGAGCGCAGAGCAAACCCTGTAAAAAGCCATGGGTTCTGCTGTGGAGTATTAAAACAGAAGTCTGGTTATTCCATTTTTATGAATAACATTCTATTATGACTTTCATTATTCTTAAAGTAGAAATATGTGTGTGAGAATATACTCTACAACTCCCATCTATTTTTCAGTTACCTTTGCACCAGGTACCTGCTTGCCACAGGGCCTTAACACATGCTGGTCCTGCTGCTTCAAAGCATTAGGTCAGTTGTTTTCTTGTTCTAATCTTTCATCATTTTAGCTAAACTGCCTTATTATGCATATTAGGAATACCTCAATCTGCTTTTTATGTTCCTATCTCAGTAGAGTTTTTTCCTTTGCATTTTTTTGCTTATTTCATTCAAAGAGCAGCTATGATTGGTGCCACAAAAACACATTTCTAAAATCCAGAACACCCAGAACCTCAAAAGGTAATGCTTGCTTCAGGATAACAGACATGAGGAAAACATAGCCATAATCCATCAAAACATTACACCATGGAATGATTGATAAATCTGCTGAGAGCACACTTCAATGCAATTACTCTGGGTTGTTTGTTTAATGTATTTCCTCATCAACAAGTAAACTCTATAGTCAGTTAGCAGATGATGCTGGCCTAAGTACATTAAAATAGAGGCAAATTCAGTCTGCAGTGTTTGGGTGATGTTTTGGGTGGCCTCCTGGAGACTGAGGCAGCATAGATCTTGAGGAAAGGGGAAGTAGAGGGGAAGACTGGGGAAGGTGAGGAAGGGCAAACTGTAGTTGAGATATATGAGAAAAGATTTTTTTAAAAAAAAAATCTAAGCTTAATCTTTTTCTTTCCTGACGAACCATAAGAATCTCCTGACCAAATCATATATATATATAATTTTATATATAATTTTATATATAAAATATGATATATATATAAAATTATATATAAAATTTTCAAGTCATATCCTTTAAGGCATGCATTCTTAAACAACTTTAGCATGTGTAAAAATTCCTTGTGGAGCTAATTAAAGACACAAATTGCTAAAGTGATCCCCCTATATCTATTGTCTAGCTCAGCAGGTAGAGGTTGTGGCTTGATGATTGATGTTTTACCAAACGTCCATGTGACATAGATATTGTTGACCTGAGGACCATACTGGAAAATCATAACCTCTGAGAACTGGATAGCCTGGAAGTTGAGCACAAGTATCTGAAAGTGTGGAGTGGCTTCTGTGCAAGTCTGTGAAATCTTGATACTTTCCCTTCTCCTTGATCATTTCTACTCCAGCTATTCTGAGTCCTTGAAATACTTTTCTGAGTCCTTGAAATTCTTTTCTGGTTACACTAGACTGTTCACCTTCAAGCATCAGGGCTCTAACATTTGTATTAAAAATTATAGTCTTTATTTGCTTTTCTCTCACAAAGAGTCAGACTTCATGATGAAATAGTTGTTCAGATATTGAAGATGTAGAGTTCTTCTGTTATGGGCCCTCATTTGCTTCTTACTTTACCTTGGTATGTTCCTTGACATCAACCTGCTTTTATTGCTTCCTATATAAAGCATTTGGTATAACAGTATATAACTATAGCACCCATGCAGTAGTGTGGTTGGAAAGATGTAGGAAGGTACTATGTGTGAAGTTCTTAGAACTGCTCCTGAGATGTACTTAAGGATTATTTTAACATTTCTTCAAAAATCCTTGTTTTCAGTGAATTTAACTTATTACACTTGGTAGATTTGAGAAGAGAATAGGTTCTAGAAAGCTGTTGGGATGTGACATTTCCATTAACAACTGATATGCTGACAGGGTGAAAATTAAGTGACATAGCCTAGGGTTAAAAAAAATAGTTGGTGAGATGAGATCTCCTTATGCTATTATACTACATGGATCTTACTTCCTGCCAACAATGATCCCTCATTGGGGACCATGGATTTCAGAATCACCTGTATGTATGTTGGAATTTCAGCTTTCCCACGTGCTAACCAGACCATTAGAATACGATAAAAAAGGGCAGTCCATATGGTGTTGAGAAATCTTGACTGAGAAATTTATGTGAAGTGTCCTTGGTGCCTGAGGATTGACAGGTTGTTGCTACATTTTTAATTACTTTACTCTACTGTTTCCTTAAGTCAGCCACTCAATCCAAGCAGAACCCTTGTCTATCATTCCAGCAGAATTGTTAACAGCATAAACTGTGGATAGCATGTAGACTGCATGGCAGTGGGAAAGGAGATGCTGTTCATAGTGGGAAAGGGGATGCTATTCTCTAAGAATGCTTTCCAGGACCCCCTGAGAATTTCTGTAAGTTACCTTCCTATCCTACCCATATCCATATCCTAGAGAGAATGAGGATGGTTGTTAATGGGTTCCATTAGTAGAAATTTGTTTATGTATCTGTTGTTGCACTCCATATGCAACACATAATGACCTGTGAATTTCTTGTCAGAACATTATAAAGTTATTAGGACTGCTAGGCAGGTTTTGCAAGAAAAGGAATTTTATACCAAAGTATAAAAGACCTTAAAGTCCTTATGTGACCTAAGTTTTATTTAATTTGTGAATGTGTAAAATGGATGATGGATTTTTTTTTTTTTTTTTTTTTTTTTTTTTTTTTAAAACTTTATTTATTTATTTATTTATTTGCCTTGGTGTTTGCCTGGAACTGGAACTACAGACAGTTGTTAGCTGCCATGTGGGTGCTGGGAATCGAACCCAGGTCCTCTGGAAGAGCAGAGGGTGCTCTTAACCGCTGAGCCATCTCTCCAGCCCCTGGATGATGGATTAATGCTAAATATTGATGAGAATTATTCCCATTCTAATTTGAAAATTAACCATATATTCCTTTTTTTATTATGGGGTATACACTTCTTTAGACTTCTTTATGGGATTGGAGTAGGAAAACTTAGGTTTCATTTTCCTAAATATTGAGAGGTCAGGATAACTGTTTCAGGTTAACATGTACAAGAGCATGGTTTAAACATGCTTTGAATCCTCACTCCTCTGATTTTGGCAAAAATGATTTTCATCTCTCTTGATGCCAAAGACTGACAGGATATTTAACCAGTGTTCTTTCATTCTTTTATAAATCCCTCTAGATTTCTGGCTTATTAAATGTCATTATAAGTTTTAATTAGATAATTAATACATGTACAATTTGAAAAACTAAGATATAAATAGGCAAAACAATGGAAATTATCACCTGTACTTTCTGTAACAGAATAAAAATTATGTTTATATTTTGTGTAGATAAATGCATGTGTATCTAAAAAAATCAAAAGGATATATATACACATACATATGAATATATAATTTATAATGTCTATTGTTATATATCTTGCTGATTTACTCATAATGCTATAAAATCTTAAAGAATAAACTATGATTAATGTCTTTAACGCACAGATTTACAGTTTGGAGAGGTTGGATATAAGTTCTTTATGAGACACGCTTACTCAGTTAGTATGTAACCAAGCACAACTACTTCTCAGTCTAATGATTTGCCATAGGACCTTAAACACATTGTTTATTCTGTTATCCCTGAATAATTAATTTATAGTGTCTTTTTAGAATCAGTAAAAGTAATGCAATTGAGATATGTAATATAGTGTCTGGCACATAATTATCACTCAAAAACATTTCTCACTACTATTATTTATTCTCTCATTTACTTATTAATTCAGCACATGTTAACTATGTCCAGAGATATGCCACATCTGACTTAAAATTTTTAGGCTCCTTTAAGAGCATAAAAACCTACTTAGAGAATATTTCTCTCTTAACAGAGCTCCCACAATTGACAGGAGGAAAAGATGGATAAACATGCAGCATATTAGAACAATCAACACTTTAATTTTAAAAGTGAGGTGCTCATACAAAAAATTCAGAAAGCAAGATTCTCCTATATCTCAATGGAGGCTTTATAATGAGCTATCCAGACTTGTAACCTGCAACCTCAAGAATTTTATTTTATCTTTTGGATTCTGTAGTAAAAAAAAAGAAAGAAAGACTAAAAGTTAAACTAAAATAGCCTTGTTATATCCAGCCACCGTCAATTAATGCTTGGAAATGAATTAACTATAAGAAAACCAAGTCAAAGAGCTGGGGATTCACCAGCTGTCATGTGGGGTTATTCTCTTTGGAGGAACATGCAGCTGAGAAGAAAAACAGCCCATAACATCATATTTTTTCAGTGCACGAAAAAATACCTTATCCATGTAAAACCTTTAGACCTCCTAGAGACCAAAGGGTAGCATATTAAAATTCATGTCTGGAAGAAACAGTTTCTGAGCTGTTGGCCACACACTTGTACACACTATTCAAAAGAGAATCTCAGGGGCTTAGCTGTTGTCTCAGCTCTACATTTGAACTCTGTTCATATACAAGTATGGAGAAGCTTGTGTTTTACAAAGAGCAAGGCTTAAAAAAACTCTCATGTTTATAGCCTTTTTATCACACACACTCACAGACACACACACACACACAATTGTCCACTGCACTCTTTTCCTTGGAGCTTTTGTTATCTGGTTAAGAACATTTCTGAGCTGTTTTTAACAGTGAGAGATAATTGCTTTAGGATAAACAGTAGTTATATGTGTGATGTGCATGTGGTTTTTGTGTATGGCTGAGTTTGTGTGTATGAGTGTGTGTGTGTGTGTGTGTGTGTGTGTGTGTGGTGCATAAGAACCAGAACCAGAAGTATCAGAGATTATTCAAAGAAAATCTGGGGACTACAACACACACATAGGTCTTTATTACCTATATTTATTACCTTTTTACTCTTTCTTTTGACTGGAAACACCTGTTGTTTTCCTGGCAAAGCCTTCGGGGGAGAAAAGGTGCAGTGAAGGTTTACAGATTAGAAAATGTAGCTGGTGCATGAACCTTATAAGTCATAGTAAAGCAAGAATGTAAATACTGGAGTATGCACTCTCTGTCAATTCCATACCATACTGCTTTTGAAGATGTTTTGGCATTTTCCTCCTTACATTTGGCACTATATACTATTTTAATAGTGTTTACACTCTTGTATGGCTCCCTAGCTCCACAAGCTGTTAAAAGAAGCCACATTTAAGCAAGATCCCTGTATCCTTTGCTGTTACATAAAGAGGGTAGCAGGCTGTTCCCCAAAATAGTCTATAAAAGAGCTTCTCCAAATAAACTACTTTAATGCTAAGCAAAATGCCACATATGTAAAATAAGTAGTGCCAGATTATGTAAAATGCTTTTTTAAAGATGAGAAAAAGAACTTAGCATCAAATAAATCTATCAGCATGGGGAATTCCAAAAATACTTGTAAAAGTGGTCTGAATTCTCTAATATAGCAATTACTCTTTACTTCCTCAAATTAGCTTCCATTATCCTATAAAAGAATCATAGAATAATTTGTTTGACCTTCCAGGGGCTTGTGACCATATATGGAACAGTTGCTTAAAGAGGCTCCTAAGAGGCTTCTAAGATCTAATTTAGTCTTTGTATTGTTCATTCACTTATTAGTTCTTCTCAACACCCTCATCTTCCAAAATTTCTCAAGTAACTCTCTTTTTATGTTGTTGCTAATGCATTAACCAGTCGTAGGGGAATTATACATGTCATACATGTCAGTAGAAACAGCAAATAAACATTCTTTGTTCTTAGAAAGCATCTTAATCTCTCATATATATACAGATGAATCATAAATCAATATGAAATAGTTATTACTCTTTTTTTGGTGTGCTGCTAAGATACATTTATTAATGCCACATTGTAAATGATACTTAGGTAAGTGTACAGCAGATGTTCCAGGTTCCCATCTAAGACAGCTTGCTTAAGTTTAGCCAACAAGATTCATCTTGAGTGGACTTAGATGGTTAACGATGGCCATGGGCAGGTGAGGACTGGAGCATTTCAAAGCTTTACTTCTTTTATCAGCACTCCTGATTTTATAAAGGATGAAGGTCATTAACCCTATTCCTACCCAAATTTCCTGGTAAACCTGGGTATAGTATTATTCTTAATTGGAAACACAGAAATGATTTTTGGGTGAAGAGTACACATCTGAATACCCAGCCTAGGTTCTTCTTTTTCCATTTGACAAGAGAATCTTTATAATGCTAAAGGAGCTGTTCTCAGGTCCACAGGAAGGTAGCTGAAAATAGCCAAGCAATTCATAAAAGAAATGTTTAGTATTACCAGTTGTACTTATAATTTTTCTCTCATTGACCGACTTATAAATATCAAATGTAAATTTTTTAAAAATATAAATATATGAGATCATTCACTAGTAGGTCTTTCTAAAGAACTCTGAAGTAGAAGCTAAGAACTTATTATTTTTAGAAATTCCATGAGTATTTAGTAAAATAATAGCTAATCTCACACTCCATTAGTTTTCCTTCAAAGATAAGAGAATAGTAATTATCATATATGCTTGTACAGATATCTAAAACATGAATTTATTTTAAAATTTTCTTTACTTCTAAACCTGACTTTGGAAAATGACTTACAATTTGACCTGCACAGTGAGTGAATCCATTTGGAAGGCAATTTTTTCTAAAATCTGCTTTGATATCTGTATGTAATGTCTATATAGAGTAGTGGTTCCCATCCATCCTAACACAGTTACTAATGTTGTGATAACCCCAGATAAAAATGTATTTTGTTGCTACTTCATAACTGCAATTTTCTACTGTTATGAATCATAATGTAAATATCTGATATTCAAGATCTCTAACATGTGACCCCTGTGAAAAGGTTTTTTGACCTCCAAAAAGAATGTGCCTTGTAGGTTGAAAACTGCTGCTAATCTATTGTTTGGACCAGTCAATCAACAGACACTTTGATGTCATTCCACGTGGGATGTGCTGCAGTAACTAATGTCATTGGATTGTTTACATTTCCTGGAAAGGCAAACTGTGCTTTGTCCAGAGATATTTTCTTCATAATTTATCTCTAATAACTTTCTTAAAAACTGCTGTCCATGGTGCTAACTGAAGCATTTTCTAGGAAATCATTTTCAAAGACAAATTGTGAAACTTCCTTAGCTTTGGGCTCAACATCTGTGTTGTGGTCAAGCCTTGCCAACTACATTAAGAAAAGCAGTTAACGCCCCACCCAGATATTGTTTTATTGAGTCAGATAAGCTAAAGAAATGTGAAGTCCTTTGGCTACTGATGATTGACTTTCAGAAAGGTTTTAAGAAAATAATAAATGGAAAATAATTAAAAGTTACAGTAAAAACATAGAGTTAACCTCTGTTGCTCAGATGGCTTGTAGGACCAATTTTAGAGGCTGTATACTCAACATCTTTTGTGTATTGTGCTTTTTTTTTTTTTTCTTTTTACCATCCCTTTTGACAATTAAAACAGTAAAATGTGGAAAGAGCCATTGTTTGTGTTTTCCATGGTGCCATCAGTGCTCACCACTCTGAACAATAGTTAGGGCATGACAAATAAAGGCTTTACCCTGTGGAGCCTACAATCCTGCAGTGCAATACAATACAGAACAATGCAGCTCAGAACAAGCATGTGGTGATTAACAACCTTTTTAAGTGGCATTCTTTCCAGAATAGGAGGCTTTTTTTACATATATAAATCAGTGGGTGGGGTGAGGGGAAGGTGTACATTAATTGAGAAGCAGTTTTACCAGTAGAAACTCTGACAGAAGACACAAAGCAGCCTTGGGTGAATAGAACAAGAAGCAAAGATTAGGAAGATAGTGGGATTAGTGATTAAAGATTCAAGAGCAGACTATGTATGCACCAAGTTGAAAACAAGAGACCTCAAAAAAGGAACCCAAAACAGAAGAAGAAACTAACTTGTATAGTTATATTATATGATAAATGAAAATGAAGGTGTCTCATACAGACAAGTAACTATTTTCTGGATATTGTAGAAGACTATGTGTCTATGGGGAACAGATAAGAAAATTGCTATGCAGTATATGCTTCTTTCTTTAAAATCCTTATTCAATATTTACATGAATTTTGGCAGTCATTTAAGAAGTGAACTCTACATTGTCCACAGAAGAGGAAATAATACAATTTAGCTAGGATACTGTGTCTTGTATTCAAGAGCAGTGGGTTTGTGAATTTAAACATATTTTAACATATAAATCCAGTGGTGTGCCTCTGTGTGTGTGTGCGAGCACCTGTGTGTTGTTTCAATTAGATAAAGTCACTATTATAATAAAATATCATTTGTTTCATTTCAATAGTAATGGGTCAAACTTACTAGCTGCCTGTCACTGGAAGGAATCATTGCAAACATTTTCTATCAGCTTACCCATTCCTCACATCATGCTTGAGAGGCAGGCATTAGTACTATTATCTATTATGTGTGGTGAAGGAACATGACTAATATGAGAAAGACACTAGGGAACTTATGAATATCAAGTTTTTAATACACTACTTCCAAACAGTTTTGAAAATTTTTGTCAAAGTTGAAATTACACATTCTCCAGGAAAACTCCCTAGGTGGAATCAGCTTTTATTTTCATGAGCATATGAACTTCCATTTTTCTGATATGTATCAATATCTTTGTAGGGTTTACATATCTCCCAAGCCCACAATACCATTTGCTGGATTACAATGAAGAAAACATAATATTTGTGCTAACTATAACCTATATAACTTCTTAAAATTCAGAAAATTAATAACAAGAATAGGGCACAAAGCAAATGACACATGTCACACGTTAAAATCTGTACTTCTGTACTCCCTAACACTATTAGCAAATGGCTTTCCTACATTTGCTTCATTCTAGACCTCAGCATGACCCAGATTTCAAAAGTGTCAGAAAACATGTAAATAAATTTGGAGTCTAAATTGCATTTTTACTGTTCATCTCAGATGCAGAAGTAGTTAAATTTTCTCACTATGTAGGATCAACATACCTCCTGCCAATCTTGCATCATTTTTTTTTTGTTTCTGAATTTGTTGCTCCTAAGATTTTGCCCTATCATAAGAACTTTCAAAGAATAATCCTTAATGGCAGAATATTTTAGGTAACATTTCATTTTAAAATACACAAACTCTAAAGAAACTTTGGTTTCAGATAAGGGGATGTGAAAAGCCACCGCCATGGGAAACCCCACTTTGAAGAAAGATGCTGACAGTACTATAGGAGTTCAACCTGCTGCTGGCTCAAGACCATGAGAGGGAGATCCCATGGACATCTAAGTGATATCAACCCTAGTTAACTTTAAGGTTCCTTGACTTCTGTGTTTCATGAGCATAAATAATATTTTTTCCTCTGATCCTCTCAACACCTAACATACGCTTCATTGAATAAATAGAGAAAGAGAGTAGCTGGACAGTGGTGGTGTACCATGACTTTAATCCCAGTACTGTGGAGGCAGAGTCAGGCAGATCTCTGAATCAAGACTAGCCTGGTCTACAGAGTGAGTTCAAGAACAGCCAGGGCTACTTAGAGAAAACCTGTCTCAAAATAACTATAAAAAAGAAGAAGAATACAATAAATTTTGCTGACAATATTTAAACCTCATAAAATGATTTTAACCAGATATGAACTTGACTTTTAACAGTATTATTATGGACTAGAACTTTTTTATAGGTCAAAACCAAAAGAACAAACACTTGAAAACAAACAAAAATCCACAAACAGAAATGAGGTTTCCAAAGTGATTTTTGCTTCAATTTATATGGATTCAAGTGCTTAGGTGATGGCTATGGATTTTTCTTATTCAAGAGCATTTAGGTACCTCTTTATCTAACTCATTTTATTTAATCTTCTTTTATTATTTTTTATCGTGTTGAATATTTAGTCGAATCTTTCTTAAATTAAACAGCATGATAATTTAAGCATGAGTATTTCCTCTTTTCTTCACTCCCTGGAATAAAAGTTTAATCCACAACCCTATTGAAATACGGCTTTATGTGAGATTTGTTTCCTGACTTTTACCATTCTCAAAATCTAGACAAAACTCATGTACACTAGATAAACATATAGCTTAAGGAGAAATGTTAACACTATAAAACATAATACTATAGATATTCTATAGGTACAAAATTCTAGGACATTCCACCTCAACATATAAGATAAAAACGATTAGTATTATCCAGTTGTGCAGTTGGTTAGTGGGTAGTACCTAAACTGCAATATATGTGTGTTCAATGTTCAGGTTGTAAAACAACATCAACCACATAAGAACCTTAATGCTTCGAGGAAGGCCAACTAGGGGTTTGTTGCATTTTCCTTTTGTGAAAGGTAGGTAAATGGAATCTCACATGTGGACTCTTCTGTTTCTTACACATTTCACTCAGTATGATTGTTTTTCTTACTTCATCCAGGTTTTCATGTGTAGCAGGAATTAATTCTTTCCAACTGCTGAATGTGTCCCATTTTATCAAAGTACTTTAATATATCAGTACATTTTCTTCTTTTAGTGTGCTTGTTTTGTGCACAGTTTGAGATAAATGGTAGTAATTTGCTATGAAGAGTCTTGGCTAAATTTCTTTCTGAAGATACTTTGGTTTCTCTTTTATAAATATCTAGGAATGAAATTAGTAAATAGGGAGATGTGTGGTTAACAGTTGAACTCAGTAAGAAGTTTCTAACCTTTTCTATACATTCCAAATACAAGTAACAGAAGATCTGGTTAGTCTGATTCCTACCTATCCTTGATACCTTCAAACATTTTAGTCTTGACATTTCTAGCTGATATGTAATAAGATCCTGTTATATTTTAATTATTTTTGCAATAAAATATAATTTCCCTATTCTTTCCTTACTCCATCTCTTTGCTTGCATACCCTTGCTCTTTCTCTCAAATCCATACTTTCTATTTCTTTAATTGTTGACATATAGGAATGTAGAAAAATAGAGATAAAGACAGAGATAGATAGATAATGAGCTCAACTACATAAACACAAGCTGCTAAGTCCAAATAACATTATGTGTAACATATATGGCTTCAGGGCTGAGCACTTGGGATTGAATAAACAATGTGGGAACTCTTCCCTGGGGAAGACTAATTTTGCCATAGTTGGGGGAAGGCAGTTTGAAAAAAGGTATACATGGATAAAAAAATATGACTTTATTCATAATAAAAAAAGAAAAAAGAAATGTGAACAATTTATTAAAATACTAATATTAGACATGAACCAGATTATGTGAAATAGTTTTCATAATTATCCAATACATAAATAAAAGCCAATCAATCTTTACAAAAAAAAAAAAACATTTCACAGTTGCATTTAGTTCTTGGCCTAGTTTGGGGGCTCTGTGAAATTCCTAGTTTGTGTTAAAGATCTGAACATGAATAACACCAATGGACAGCCTGCTGGTGTCTTAGTTTCTATGTTCCATGTATGAGGCTGTTGAAGACCTTGTTTGACTTTACTGCTTAATTATAAAAAGTTATGCCAGTAGTTTTTCCATTTTCATGAGGCTTTAAAATTTTTCTCATTGAGTTATATGAAATGATTACTTAGCATAAATACAGAAATGTCAAATGAAGAATAGACTAAAAAAGATATCTAAACTATGATGTTTATAAAAACATGAAAAAATATATTGTAATCATCAGACAAGCAAGAACTTCTTGGGCAGTGAAAACACTGCTGGTATAGAGAAATATTAAACACTGGTTTTTATTTAAAAAAATTAATGGCATGTATGTGCTCAACAGTGCTTGAAAACTAGAATAAATAAATAGTCACAATCCATTTATTTGAAAAAGGATAGCAGGATACTTAGTTATTGCTCTGTTTAAGTCACTCACTGTCCAAGGGCTTCATGTCTCTATCCATGCTTTGATTTTCACACCATTTGCCCTGTTTAGTTAGCTCACATTGTAATGAAATTTTCATTCAATAGACGGTTTTTCTTATTGGAATTCTTATTGTCCTCCAAAATTCTTGTTTTTTCACATTATATTATTCTGAAAAATCACTCTTGAGTTTTTTTTTTTTTTTTTGATGTGTCCATAATCCTATGGCTCCATTTGCTCTTTTAGTTTACACTCTTTCCTGGATGGCCTAAGATTTTGCCTCTCATATGTCATTAGCCATCAAGCACCACCCACATCTGTGAGATCCTTACAGTTATAGAACTTTTATCCCAGACAACACATCAGATCTACACTTTCATAAGATCCTTCGGAGATTCCTTTATAGAAAGAATGTTGTTTAAGAGGTACCATTGTAATTTAGTTCTGTACTGTACATTTAGCTTCTACAGTATTCTCTTGTTACAGTTTACAGTATGTAGAATCTACATACAGATGATATTTATATAGAAAAAAATACTTTCAGGCTGCACATGGCAAGGTATGTCTTCAACAGTATCACCCCAAAAAGGAAAACGAGAAGACTATTCTAAGTACAAAACAAGGCTATTCTATATAGCAAGTTTTGGGTCATCCAGTGATACACAGTAAGACTCTGTTTATAAAAAATATCAATGAATGAATAAGTGTGTTCAAATCAAACATGTTATCATTCTCATTTTGGACATTCACACCTACTAGGAGACAAAGAAAAATATTTTACTCAAAGACTTTTATATAAATGTAATTTATATAAAATAATCTTATATTTAAATTTTAATTATCTAATGTTTAGAGGTCCAAGAAGAAATTGATATAGAAAGCAAAGAAAAATGAGAACAAAATGTGTTTTTTGTCCTGTTTGGTTGTTGTCTCTTAGAATTCTGAATTTTTGTAATGAGAGACAGTAAGGGAGTAGATGCTGAGAGAAGAGAGGATGGGGAGAGACTTGGAGGGGCAGAGAGAGGGGAAACTATACTCAGAATATAGTTTATGAGAAAATAATCTATTTTCAATAAAATAAAAATGTAAAAACAAAGTATAATGAGAGTAAATGAAAATAGTATTCATTAATTCTCTAAATTAATGAATCTTTCTTGTTATTTAGAAACTTTCTTCATAAATCAGTGGGTCCCAACCTTCCTAATGCTGGAACCCTTTAATACAGTTCTTCATGCTGTGGTGACCACATCCATACAATTATTTTATTTATACTTTATAACTATAATTCTTATACTCTTATATATGTAAAAATTTTTGGAGATAGAGGTTTGCCAAAGAGGATACAACCCACAGGTTGATATCCTCTGGGACCTAAACAATTCCAAATTTTAAAACTCAGCCATCTTTTATTTTATAATATCAATAAATGGGAAAGAATTACACAATCTACACATAATGTAGGCATTATTTAGGCCATGTCATTATGCCATCTTATTTATATACTATCAACAAATATACATCATTCAGAACTGAAAGCAAGAACACATGTAATATTAATGCTCAGTTATTCTCAGCAAGAAAAGAAGCCATCCATTCCACTCACAAGATAAAATGCAAAAGATTTCATTTATATTGTAGTAGGACTAACAATTACATTTAAATTGCTAGGACTGAATTACACATGTCCCACAGGTACAGAGTCCAATGACAGTTTAATTTTTAGTGAAAAATATTTCATTCTCATTCCAAATGTCAGAACATCTTCAGCTGTGTCATGGAAAGAACTTTCCCTCACTGTATCTCTAAGGTGAAGTTCCAAATGTATGCATTCCCATTAGGATGAGAAATTTCAGGTGGACTTTTATGTTATGCCTGGCTCCTTTTTAAAATAAAAATGAGGCTTATTAATTAACATACTATAGTCTGATACTCCATGAAGTGCATAGAATACAATGAGCTATGCATACAACTGAAAGACGGTTATGATGTTCCCATAGTGTTCATGGTATTAATAGTGCTATTGGGGAATATGTATGGAGGGCTTCCATATGTCTCATTTTATATTATTTCTATCAGTAAATCCATGTGATGTTTGGAGGGCTGTGAAGACTTCAGACCTCTTAGCTAGAATGATACTAGTCACTGTTCTGATTCCAAAGGCAGGAATTTTCATCACTCCCACCATTTAACTCTGAAATTTCTGTTTTTCTTTCAAGTCCCTGATTTGGAGAGGAAGTTTAAAAAAAAGGATTTCATTCTCTTTGCACTTTGAGAGAGTAAATTTTCTTCTCAGGAATGTCAAAAGGAGAGAGGCAGTCAGAGAAATGATGAAAATGACTACAACTTCGTGAGCTCTGTGGAGGAGAGGAAAATTGATTACTGTGGCATCTGGGAGCCTTTGGAGAGGGCTTCCAGAATCCTAGGTAGAGGTTTGATTTCTGAGCATTGTGTGAATCCTCCCTCCTGCCCTAGGACTAAGCCAAGACAAACCCCTTCTCCTCCAATAGGAACAGAATTTTACATTCCTGTTTACCTGAGCCTCAATGTGATGATGGACCCCCACCTCCCTACTTCTACAACAAGACATGTGAGTGTTTCCAGCTGCTCAAAGGAATTTTTCACACATTTCTGGAGTCCTCACCCTGAGCAGACACAGCATCCTCCGAGTGTATAGGCTTACTGAGCGAAATCACTGCTGCTGACAGGATCCACATTTCCAATCTATATTCATCCACACAGCATCGTATCTGCTCGGAGAGGGCATTGTCATACAGTTGAAGCTAGTGTTCTGGCAGGCTTTTATCTTGCTAGTCTATCATTACAATCCCAACTGAACCAGAAGGCCTCAGGGATTTTCTGTTGCTCTCAGTCAATCAGGATGGCAGTTACTAGCTTTTCCTAAGACACCGATCCAAAAAAGGCAGTCTCTGTACAGGCTTTCTGTATTCGGCATCTATACCTCTCTGTACTCAGGAGAAGTCTAGAATAATTAATAGGAGAAAATGGTGAAGTGCTAGGTTTGCAGTATTTGATCGTGCTATAAATTTCAATTAATGATTGTAAATTTTGTGCCTTCTTCCTAGCTGCCATCTGATAAACTGCTCTGAAAATTTTAAAGTTGAAGAACTTCACCAGATGTACAGCTGTGGAGACGAGTCTTCTCAGGGAGTCAATGATTAGATTTTGAGGGAGCAAATGTGACTCTTACACCATATGATATATAACATGTGCAAATTGAAACATGAGGTGGTTTTTAATATATTTACAATAACATAAATGTGAAAATATATATTTAAAAAAGGGGGCTTTCTTTAAGCACTGTTTAAAAAATTTAATGGAAAGTATTTCTAATGTTTTCTGTTAATGAAAAAATTATTTTATTTTTAGTTGTATGTATGTATGTGTGTATGTATGCATGTGTGTATTTGAGTGAAAGTATTGAGAGAGGCAGAAGTGGAAGTCAGGATTTCCCTGGCGATAGAGTTATAGGCAATTATTAGTCACCTGATGTGGGTGCAAACATCCAAACTACTGTTTTCTGCAAGGAAGCAAGATCCATACCCACTATTAACTTTTGAAATTTCTTTCCAGCTCCAAATAGATGGAATCATTCTGTCAGATTCTTATAATGTAGCCCTGGCTGGCCTAGAATTGCTAGGCAAAGCAGACTGGCATCAAGGTCAAAGAGTGCTGGGTGTAAGGCACAAGCTGTCAAGCTCAGTCTGCTAGTTTTTAATGTGTTTCCCAAATTTATAGAGAGTCTGGAAGATTTCTGTGAACATCCTCTACGTTTTTGTGATTGTTGTGATGCTCTGCCAGGTGTAAGTCATCTTTCTGTAAGCAAATTCTTATATTTGTTTAATCATTTAATCACCTGCTGCATACTAACTGAGGTCCAGTCACAGGCAAATACTTCTTTTTCACCCACGGACAGACACAGCCCTTTTCTTGAGTCTGAGATATAGCCTAATCTGAGAGGTGGGCAAAAATAGAGTAAAATTCACACAAAAACATGTAATACAAATATTAACAGCACTGAGACCATAAGGAATGAGACGCCACCTGAGGAGAAAGTAGAGCTTTGTAAACATTCTGAGGACTGAAATTTTCCAATTAGATTTTAGATTAGAAAAATGGAATGGCACGTGCCCTGGATCGAGCATAGAACATCCCTAAGATTGCTCAACACTGAGATAAATTGCTGAGTCAACGGTCAATAGAAGTAGAGGAATACACAGAATTTTACACCCTCTAAAGTTTTTCAGAAAAAAAACTATTTAACAAAGTATTTAATGAGCAAATTTAAAATTGAGAAAATTAATTTTCTAAACAGCAGACAATTGATGGCCTAAGAATTAACCAAGATTAGGTTTAATATAACTATAATTTAGTAGTTTCTTATTTACTGCATTATTCAAAAAATGTAACTTATTTAGGGATTCCCATGAAAATTAAAAGTGTTTGACAATTGAGAAACAAAGGTATTTTTTGCCAATTGAAACTTAAATTTCAATTGCTCTCAAATTTCCTATTACAAACATAATACAAGTGATTATTTTTTAAAAATATTGTTTTTACTGTAATGTATTATTGGTATAATATTATACATGTAAATTAATTTATATATGTTATTAGCATAAAAAGTATACCAACTCAAATTAGAAGTATTCTGTTTCTAATACTAAAATCATAAATAAGATTTATATTAATCAAGGAATCTCCCTGATTTTATGTATTTATTTATCTATTTTTATTTTCAATGAAAATGTATTACTTTATAGAATACACCCCAACCACAATTTTTCTTCCCTCTAGTTCTCCCAGCCCACCCCCAATCCTTACTCTTGCCTCTCTGTCAGATCCACTGTCCCTTCCTTTCTCTTTGGAAAACATAAGGCTTCCAAGTGAAAACAGCCAATTATGACAAAGCAAGATACTCTAAGACAAGGCAAAAGCCCTCATATTGAGCCTGGACAAGGCAACCTAACAGGAGGAGAAGAGTCCCAAGTGTAGAAGTGAGTGTGTCTCTCATATTTTGCCATTTCTTGGTTTATTTTTATACCACAGAAAGATGTTTTTCTTAGATAAATATTCAAATTTTAAACATCTTAAAACACCATTGAGCATTAATTTGAATTACTGATTAACTAAATTGCCATATAGAAAATATTTTGCTTACCTGGAATTGATTTTTCTATGATTGAAAATAAAGATAGATAATGTACATGGAATGCTGCTACAATCCATGCTAAGCATTGAAATTCACTAACCAATTAATGGTATTTAATATGTGTTATTCAAAATGTGTTCCTGAATTTGGTCATTTAAACTCAGAGCAGCAGATTTTTATACTAGAATGTGTGTGTACTCAAGAAAAACTAATTCTACTGCCTGCTAATACCAGCATTATTAGAAAACCTTTTCCTTGTTTTACTTTTTGAATGTAATTAGAAATTTGCTTAAAAATCCCCACTGACATGAAATGTTAATATTGGTGCAGTTAATGAAATGCTAATATTTATGAATTAATTGGTGAAAATCTTGATGAAAGGAAGCTAACTGAGATCATTTATGCAGAATCTACCAGAGGACATGGGTTGTCCTTGGTGATTTGTTCATTTTGCTTTCAGAATATTATTTAGTAAAATAGTCACTAATATTTCAGAAAATGGTAGAAAAGTTCTCATGGACAAAGTTTGCAAGCTATAGTCTAACACAGATATATCAACTGGAGATATAATAGATGACAATTTTCAGGTAATAATAGAAATATAGTATTTTATTTTCAATAATTTGTTTCTATTTTGTTTTTTTTCACTTCCTAGTATCTAGATATTAAGTCCTAGTCAGCTCCATGCATGTATCTTTATTTTAGCATTCATTGAATTAATTGTGTACCACCATCCCTTTGGGTTCATCTGATTTCATGAATATTACGTCTATATTTTCTCAATTTTCTGCATGTGTTTGTGTATATACTGAATGTGTGTTAATATGTTCATGTGTGTAGGTACATTTGTTTGAAGGTTTTGATTCTGTGTGATGATGTGTAGAAACCAGATGTCAATGAAGTATGTTCTTCCCTGTCACTCACCATTTTTTTTTTAAATTGATAAAATGAGACAATACCTATTTTCTGAACCTGGAGCTTACACATGAAGCTACACTAGCTGGCCAGTTAACTCAGGGGATCTGCCACTCTCCATTTCTCCATAGCTGTAGCTATACATGCCCATAGTTATAGCTGGGTTTCTTTTGTTTAACCAGGGAGCTAGATATCCCAATTCAGGTTGTCATGCTTGCATAACCAGCACTTTGCCAAGAGTGATTCCCCAACCTCTACTTCAACATTCTTTTGAGATGCAGTCTCTATTCATAATGATAAGAATGTTTTACTAGCAGGTTTGCATCATGGCTGATATCCTTTGTCTGTCTGGGAGCTGCTGGTGTCAAAACTTTACAATCTTTTGTTCTCTGAGAAAACAATGAGTGATTCAGTGGCCCAGGTTTCAGGAGGTGCAGCTAACTCTTTGAAGTATATCATAGTGTCCCCAAAGAGCTCATTTGTAAAACTGTCTTGCATTGTTTTGGACTTATTAGAGTATCATGTATTCTTTCAGCTCTCTTACCTTCTAAAAGGTGTCTTAGATAAAACAGATATCATAGCAAATATTCTTGACAGGTTTTTTCCTCAGTTCTATAAATTTTTTATTGTTGTTACATCTGTGTGCCATGAATTTAACACTTTTTGTTTCTATGTCCCACTATGACAACTCCACTTTGTGGGTACAATTGGCCTCCTGAGGTTTTAGCAACAATTCAAGAGCTTGCAAGGACCAAAAACAAATAGCATCATAGTCAGGGTTTGACATTGTATGTTATCATGCACTTATTTTATTCTAAAACTTGAACATTTCTTAGAATTTAAATTAAAAAGTATGAGGCTAGTGAGATGATTGTGAATGCCTTGCAGGCTTGATGACCTGAGTTCAAGCCCTGAAATCCATGTAGATGGAGGAGATGACTCCATAAGGTTTTTCCTCTGACATCTGCACACACATACCATAGCATGAAAACACCCCCTACACAGACACATATTATACACAAAATAGTAATAATAATAGTGATAATTTAAAAGGAAATTTAAGTAAGAAACTATGCCTTTTAAAATCCTTTTTGGCTTGCATATACATTTTTTGTCATGTATATTCAGGAAGTATATTGCTCACATTGGGGGTCAGTGAATATATGTACATGTGTGTATGCAGGAAGTTGATATCAGAGATTTCCCTTGGTTGCTTTTCACTTTATTTATTGAGGCAGATTCTCTCACTTAATAAGGAGCTCACCAACTCTGGCTAGTCAATTCTTGCTAGTCTATCCCGCCTTGCCCTGGGGATCTCTTGTGTCTGCCTCCTATATGTGGTATTAACAGGATGCTGTTATCACACATTAACTTTAAGTGGATGTGGGGGATCCAATCTCTGGGTCTCATACTTGGGGGCAAACATTTTACCTATTGACCTATCTTCCCAGCCCCTAAAAATCCTTTAACGGAGTTATAAAGTTTGTTGTACTTTTGGATGTCTGAGACAAAATGCTCCCTTTGAGAAGGATAATTTGTAGCTCTTTATACCCTTTGAGATTCTATTTTTTCCTTTCTTTAATAATCCTCCACTATATCTCAGCCTAAACCTATGTGTAGTATTAACATTTGTTACTTATTGTTTAATATTTGTTATTTCTTCCTCTACTCACATATGAATACATATGAAAGTATAAAAATATTACAGAAAATTATTCATATCATATGGCATAATATGAAGACAAAGGAAATTCTGACATGCACAATAACATGGATAGAAACAGAGGATATAACATGTAGTAGATGAGATATAGAAACTCATAGGAGCTCAGGGCAGAGTGGTGATTTCCAGGGGCAGAGGAACTGAGGAATGTTCATCAAAGGGTACAGGCTTTCAGCTGTTAGGTCAAAGACTTTGGGGTTGTAATGGACAACATGGCCTATAGTCAACAAAACTAGTATATACTTAAAATTTTGCTGTGTGTTGTTTATAAATGTTTTCAACCCACATGTATATACAAAAGTACGTGTGATTATTGACACAGAATCTTAGATGGTTCTTCCAATTGAGTTGTATTAGCACAGTTGTCAGTCACATCTTATACATTAAATTTTAGCTGCCATACCTCAGAAAAGTTGGAAATCAGATGTTAAAAATATAACCATTTCCTTTAGAATACCTTCCCATGTTGACAATCTACAGGACAGTCTACAAGGAGTCAAACATGCATTTTTTTTTAAAAAAAAAATACTTTTGTGTGTGGTATATGTGTGTGTATATGGTTGATATGTACTGGTGTCTGACCACACGCATATGGCGATCTGCAAACAACCCAAGTGTTGAACTTGTTTGAGATAGGCCTTCTCTGTTGTTTTCCTGCTGTGTGAAGTCAGGCTATCTGGCCCCCAAGCCTATGGAATTTTTCCATCTCTGCTCCTCATCTTGCTATAGGATCATTGGAATTATAGATGTGAGCTCCTGAGCATAGTTTTATGGGGATTCCAGTGAGACAAACTCAGATTGTATTACCTTCATGGCCAGGACTTTACTCACTGAACCATCTCCTCAGTAACCTCCGTTGTGGGTTTTAATAAAGACATCCTAGAGAAAAATTGATCAGAATTATGTTTAAATTACTTTGGGACAAAAAAAAAGCAAGGTAAAACTGAAAATCAGTTTCTGTAAGCCTAGAAACATTGTACCTACAAGTGGATGTAAATTACAAACAGTAGGTAGGAGTATTTAGAATTAATGATTGCAAGAAAATCTTTCTGGCACTAAGTATGCCTAAGGAAAGCAAGCATGCTAAGTCTAGGGTAATGAGGAAAATGAGGTGTCCACCAAGATGGGATGTGCTAGCTTTGAAGTTTTCATGGAGGTAAAGGAGGGTACATGTATCAGTATCAGTATGAGGTAAAAGAGAACAGCAATTAGATTATAAAACTAATAAATTTGGTTTTTTTTAAATCTTTATGCCATTCCTCTGTTAAGTGAGAATTATCTGCCCTTATCTAGAGACTTTATTTTTGCTCCAATGAAGGACAATATCCCTAAGACTAGATAAGTATAAGGCGAGTCATTAAGACACTATTATAAGGGAAAAAATATAAAGAAGAACATGAAAATTGTCAGCTTTCTTTTGTATTTGCCCTATACATTCTGTGTGGTTACATGTTGACAGTCACTGGCAGGGTGGAATCAAATGACCAAGCACAAAACTTCTTGAAGGCCTGAAGATGATGGAGGTGATAAAATACATATTATTCTTTAAAAATTATATCATAAGTAGATAATAGTCATAAAGCAAAGTAAATATATGAAGTTCTCTCAAGATTTAAATTTCCAGATTCATGATATTTTTATGTAGTCATTCATCCATAGTTTTATGAGCAAGTATTACTGAGTTAGATACTTTTCTAGGTGGAAAGATAAATTTCCAATATTCTGTACCTGTTCTCTGTGTGTGATGAGTGATTGATAATTAACAAAGATATTTTCAGTTCTGTTATCTCTGAAAAACCCCTGACCTAGCTTGGGGTGGGAGGAGAGTTCCCACTGGAATTAATGTTTGATATAGACTGAAGCATCAGCCAAGACAATATGTGAAAAAGTTAAACCTAGAGACAAGCATTTTCATTTTCTAGTTTTAGTGTCTAACTGGCTGTGTTTAATTGGCTAGGGACGGGGTAAAATAGAAATACCCCTCTCTGCCGCTGTAATGAATTAAACAGTTTTCCATAGCATTAGCTGTAAATGACAAGACTGAACTGACAATTTCTTTCTTGTTTGGGCTTCATTTAAACTTCTGGATGGTATTAAGAGGTTATTAGAGATTAATCTCCAATTAGGTATTCTGATAGCCCAAGAAATTGTCAAAGGGTCCCTATGGCCATACTTTTTAGCATTAAAGAGATATTGAATTAATAATATTTTGCCGTCTCTTCAGACCTTTAAACTCCTGTGAGTGATGTCCAATCATTTAGGCCACTTAAACAGAATGTCACACTGTGAGTCTTCTATTCTGAATAGGTCACCATAGGCGACCGCTCATTAGTGTTGAGTGTCCATGGCAGAAGCTGCCGCAGCCACTCAGCCCCCATGTTTTAAGAAAATAAGCAGGACTTTTTTCCCCTACCAAATGGAAGGACTATAAAGACAGTGCAGAATGTCATTATTGTGACTAGAAGTGTCATCTAGGCTTGCTAGTGTTCTAACAGAAGGCCATAAAATCATGTTGGGATAGTAAGTGAGGCTCATGGCATTGTTCCCAGACCCATCTGGAGTCCTGTTCATGTCCAGGACAGACTCCAAAGCCCAGCACTGATCGGAGGGGCTGGGTCATGCAGCTGTGGTTTACAGAAGATTCTTACTCATGAAAGAGAGACATGAACGTGTGAACAAGCACTGTCATGGAGACAAGCAATAAGAAGATACTACCCAAACCGAATCTACCTGACTTGGGTTTGATGAAAAATAGAAACTAGCTTTTTTTCTTCTTCAATGAAAGTGTTTGCTTTTACTATAACATTTTCTTACACACTGGCATTTATTATTTTAAATTCTCCTTCACCTTTCTTCATTGGCATCTGTAACTACATTGTATCCTCAAGTTGTGCCTATTTCGATAGCAACTGGGCTCGTGGTGTGTAATCTCTTGCCCTTTGCTAACTACTAAATAAAATCAGGCATTTTTAGGATGGACAGCTGTGGTTAACAAAACCATTGGTTTACATTAGATGACTTTATGAACATTTTTTTTCTCTCCAAATTCTATTATTCTAGAAAAAAGTCATTAATTTTCATGACCTCTAGTGAACTTCTTTGATTTCTATTTTTCTGGAGTTTGGTGAGGTTGTAACTGGAGATAACCCACTTTCCTTAGCCCAGTGTGAGTGGCTATGTGACTGAAATTATATGTTAGACTTTTTTATTCCATATTTAAATTTTAGGCAGACAAATACAAATGGGAAATGGTTGGTCCTGATTCTTCCTTGTAGAGAATTAAAGAAGGTACCCCATCTCATTTTCTGCTTCTAATTGTGATAAAGCACATATATCTGCAGATATTTTTCCAAAATATCCCATTTTAGATAAACTAGTAACTACTTGGGCTTTATTCTGTAAACATCAATTGATACCATGGTATCAAGACCTCCTAGCCAAGCCTGCTGCGGTGTTCATAGTCCCAGCTACTTGGAAGGCAGGAGCAGAGGGATTACTTGAGACAAGCAGTTCCAGCCCAGCATGGCAGCATGGTGAGATCCTGTTTCCAAACCAAACAACACATCACCCTTTCATTCAGATTGTGAAGCCAGAGGCAATCATAATATTAAAATGTATCAGAGCCTGGGGCCATTTAAAAATTCAGTAAGCGGACTGAATTAGAGAGTGTTTTGAATTGGCCATTTAGAATTTATCATCTGAAGTAGAACACAGCACTAGTCTACCCCTCCAACATATCTTAGTATCCACTTGCTTTATGTATAAGGTAATACAAGGCTCTACTTCATCCTTTTTGTTCTGCTCTCTGTTTTAAGTCAGACTTGCTTTTGGGAGCCTATCCTGTCTTTAAATTCTGCTTTCTCTTAATATATTATTCTGTGTGCTGAGATCATAGGCATATGGTGTCAGATTCTACTGAAGGTTTTATTTAGTTTGATCATCTCAAATAGTTAATTTTTTCTGAAGCTGTGGTAAAAATGTTAAACTTCATGCAGTATAAGAACAACTGTATAAGAGTTGATTTATCTTTAATGAAAATTAGAAAAATATATTTTATTACTTAAAACTAATCCCAGTATTCACCTTCTGTACCTAATCTTTACTTTAAAGAGAAGTTTAAAATATATATCACTTTAAAGCAAGTAAAGTAATACAGGGTTTATAGACGATAAATTAAGTCCAATGTAAATTACTAGAGGAAACACATACCTAACATTTCAGCCTGCTTCTTGATAACATCCTTTCTGCACAAGGTTGCATGGAAGCTCAAACTGATCTTTTTGTCCATGGAAGGTCATCTCACACCACACAGCCTTGACTGAAATTTTACCGTGATTCTTTTAAAAGCCGAGTATAAATGTAAGGCTCTTGTCTTTCCACATGGCTTTGTCAAACTTCAATTTCAGTAGCCCCTAGTTGCATTTATTTTCGAAAGTATTACTCACAATTTTGCTGAGTCCTAGATAAAGAGTTTTTGTGTTACTTATTCTTTCAGTCTCATATTTAAAATAATGATTGCTGCACACAGCATGTGGCAATTAATAGGTGATTGATATAGGAATAAAGGCGTAAAATGAATGCATGAATACATATAACATGCCTCCATTTTACGAGTTATGAGACAGCTTTCCAAAAACATCTTCAGAAATTCAGTTTACATAATGGACTCAAAGTTCAGCTCATCACATTTTTATATTTCACAATTGTAGGGGAAAAATGACAAAAATTAATAAAAGCCAGGCACAATTCCAAAAGCTCATTTAGTGACTATTTTTCTCTGGCTTCCACCAAAGTGTGACTAACAAATAGAATGACACTTTATTCTCCCCATTTAGAACTTGCTCGTTAACCTACAGTGGAGGTTTTATTGAGCTGTGAAATTATTGAAAGCACTCATCTCCAAACATTAGTGGACATAAGAATCAACTGAGAAAATGGTTAATATTGTGTATTTATGACCCTAGATATCAGATTTGCTCAGGGAGAGCTGAGTCCCACAAAGAAGCTTTTGTGGAAATCCCTTTTGTCATTCTCTTCAAGGGATTCTCTTACCACCATCAAAAAAATATTCTAGTTACCATGAAGTTAATCAAATGAGGCCTAAATAACCAGGTGTGAAATATTGGAAATGTGGAAAGAAACATACACACACACACACACACACAAACAACACAAACAACACAGACACCTACAACATACCATATATTCACACATACACACAATACATATGTATATACACTATACTCATAATCCAAACATATCACAAGTAAATTATGCACACCACACACTACATACAACAACCACACATACTAACTATATCCAGCACATCCTTCATACACTACACAAAATTACAAATATATATATATATAGACAAGAGAGACAAAACACATGCACACACATCATATCCATATGCAAACCATGTCATTAGCAAAACATACATACCATACACTAAACACTATAACACCACACCACACATAGCATATACACATACATGTTACATGCCACACCACAGGTAAATACACCACCCACTTGACACATGCATGATAGCTCTCCCACATACAACACTACTATAACCCCTCCCCTTCCCAGACCACACAGGGTATGGAGAGATGGTTAGAGAAAATGCATATTTTAATATCTGACAGCAAAGAAAAGGAATTAATATTAGGCAGCAATGGCCATGAGATCAAATTTATTATTTGCTTTAGAAAAAAATTAAATAATTTTAAGTGAAATAGCAAGTCAGAGGTAGAGACAAATTAAGAGCAGATGGTACCCCTGAAAGGTGTTTCTCCAAACTAAAATATACTTCATCCCAGTAATTACTTCTACTGCTTCCTTTTCTCCCTGTTATCTGCCTGCCTTTGTTTAAAGGATTGTGCCTAAGAGAATTATTGGGTAGCAAGGCCCTGACACATGGTGAAATTCAATTGGTTTTGGAATATTTGGACAAAAGAGAGATTTTACTCAACTCATATGAATTTCAGAAGTATTGCCCAACCAAATAAATAAACGACCCAATTTGGTGCATAGAAATGTCTTTGAATTCACTTGCACTGGGCTGTGTTAGCTCTTTTAAAAAAATTGTCCCTCAGGTTCATGGCCTTTATAGACTCATTGGATCATAATAAAAGGCACACACACACACACACACACACACACACACACACACACACACACAGAAACACATTTCTAAATAGTAGCTGACATGCACAACCTTCACACCTCACACCTGTGTTTACTGTCTGCAGAGGCTTTTCAATGTGTACTAGCATTGTGTGTGTGCATGTGTATGTATGTGTTTTTATAGTGTTATTGTGGAACTGCACCTGATATTTTGTATTAGGATGTTAGCGTGGTAAAGTGTGGACCCAGCACCCTGCTGTGTGTGTGAGGTGGTTAGAATATTCTGGCTTCCTGAACCTACTCAATGAGTTAGCCAAGAGAGAAACATTAATTGGAATATATGGGTGCACTCTGATTTTTATGGCATATCCTTAGAGATGACATGATTGGCCAAGAAAGCATATTTAGGATTCATGTGTTTTAATTAAGAAATAAGACTCTCTATGGGTCTCATTTCTGGCTCAGGGTATTATTCTAATTCCTTAAAAAATCTAATAATTAGCATATGTACATGTTAAGTATTTTAATCTCTGCATGTTTTATTGATTTAGTGGTTCATTTCAAATTAAATGCAAAAGAATACTTGAAATTGCAAATGTTCTGGTTATTACAGATAGATAGAAGATAGATGGGTAATAGGAGAAAGAATTTTCAAAAAAAATTTCAAGACAAGGTTCATCTGTTTATCTCTTGCTGGCTTAGTCTGTCCTGAAACTCAGAGATCCACCTGCCTCTGACTCCAGAATGCTGGAATGACCCCAGAATAATGTCCCCACTACTCAGCTAGATTCTATTTTTAAGGGAAAGGTTTTCAATTGTTTCTTTATTCCTATCATTAGTTATTTAATCAGAAACCATCTTAGATTAAATTTGGGGTTGTCATTTTTCTTCCTTCAAAATTCAACTAAATAGATTGCTAAGAAATAAAAAATAGGAATGCTTTTTGTGTTTATTTAAAATTTTTATTTTAGAACTACTTATTTTCCAACAGTGATAGCAGACTGAGAGTGCCTCGAGAGCCTAAGAGAGAGTGAGGCTAATGTGGAATTGATGATGTCATGGAAACCCACACCCCACATTTTGAAATCTATGGGAACACTAAAGAATGATTTTAGCTTGGATATTACTATCCTGGGTGCACTTTTCAAAAACTCTGATAACAAGCATATTAGCATTGGTCTTAGCATAGCCACCATGTCTGTTTTTATTGTCTATACCAAGTATCCCCCAAAAAATATTATTAAGCATAGAATGAAGCACATCCTTTGTTTTATACAAGGAAGCCTGGGGTTTTTGTGTCCCATACCAATGTGTAATACTTAGGCTTTTCTTTCTATTCCTTCATTCCATTATTTGTTTCTTCATTTCTTCCTTTATTCCTTCCTTTCTTTCTTCCTTCCTTCTTACTTTTTTATTTTAAATGAAGGAAATTCTTCAGAATTTACTGCTTTGTGTATCATGACTATCAGTACATTTTTCCCCAAGAAGATGCTTTCTCCCTTTATTGCCATACCCCTCTATATGAACAGATGAAGGTGATAAAATGACCTAACTCTAGGTGTAAAGCTGCAACTGTCTATACCTTACTAAAGAGTTTGATCTCTAATGAACTAACGAAGGTTTGCACTGTTACCCCAACAGGGCTTGCACAGAGTCACAAAATTGTTTCACTCTACAATGTGTAAATTGGAATTAAAAAAAAAGATTCAGTACAGTGTCAGCAGAAATGCATGTAGAATTTTGCTCATGAAAACAGATCTCATTCCAAAGACACAGAACCAAAACAACTGCTGTCCTTTTATAATTTCATAGAAAGATATGTTAGGTCAGTTCACTCCCAATATGTGTAAGTGTGGCAGAAAAGTATGCATGATTTTCTTGCTTTTAAACAGAGATTGTTATTATACAGTCAGTTTTCAAAAAATAAGAAATACTTTAATTGGTATTTCCGGATGTATGGCACACATCACTTGTGAAACAGAATGAAGGTTCCCCTTATAATTGTTTTGACATTTCCTCTCTTATTATTAAATGAAATTCTAGTGGACTCACTGTAATGTGGGCTAAGCTGGATCCTGAGTGAGAATCAAAATTAATCATGCTGTCTGGAATTTAGTGACAGACATTCCAATGCCACATGGAAAAGGGCAGCATCTGTGTAAGTGTATGTGTCCACTCAAAGTCAACCTGTGAGAGCATGGGAAGAGGAAATCTTTCATTCTGGAAATGGAGTTAGTATCTATATGACTCTAAATGCTGTAAAAGAAAGAAGCAGTTTTAAAGTGAAATAGTTTTAAAATTATTAGATTATATTATTAAATAAAATTATAAAATTTTTAACTGTTTTGAGGACTATTTGATTATAAATTATGTTCACTTAACACATTTAACCAAGCTTATTAAGAATTTGAGAGTATTAAACAGTTAGCTAACATTTATGTTAGGCAATATATAGCTAATTATTAAGAATAAAGTATGAATGTTAAGATAAAATAATTAATTTTAGTGTCTTATATTATGTGATCTTAGATAAATTTTCAAATTATAGACTGGCCAGTCACTAAATTTTTTTTCCATAGACAAAAGTCAAGCACAGAAGTATAAACTTTTGTAAAAAGTCGGTTAACAACCAAGAAATGTGTGCTTCACTATTTAAACAACTTTGCTGCAATACAAGGGAGTATTCCCTGAATTCACTCTGCTAAAAAGCACAACAAAATCCAGGGGCTTATATGAGAAACAAGAAACAAAAACAATTATAAAAAATTATTTTATTGTGATTTGTGATATTTATTACTAATATTAAAAAAAGTATGTAATTTTTTTCACACATTTTAAATGGTTAAGAAATGCATTTGTGCTGGAGCAGGCAGAGACAAACTCTGCCTGTCACGGTCCCTCAAGGTGCTGCTGAGGGAATTCGCACCCACATCCAACTGAGCGATCAGATAAGGATAGGGGACCCTGAAGGACAGACTCAGACCCAGCCCAGAGGTGAGGACGGGTCAGCAGGCCCCAACACCTGTATCCCTGCAGGGAGAGGAGACTTGAGTTCCCATCGGTTCGGGTTCCGATTCTGGGACCAGGTGCTGTCTGCAGGGTGTGTCCCAGCACACTCTGGAGCAGGCAGAGATAAACTCTTGCTGTCACTGTCCCCCCAGCAGCTGCTGAAGGAGTTTGCATGGCCGCCACCCCACCTCCAATTGGTCAACCAGAGAAAGATTGAAGACTTGAAATTCAGTCCCTTGCACAGTGCAGAAGTAGTGACTGAGCAGACCTTTTCCTCAGAGGTCACAGGAGGCACTCAAGGCTGAGTGCCACAACTGACCAGGAGCCACCTAATCGTGAACCACTAAAGCCAGGGGTAAATGCCAGTGCAAAAACTTACATAATAATATAAAGAACAAGGTAACTATAGAAGAAAGTGGCGATCCTACAAATATAAGACCTGAAATGAGCAATGAAGAGGAAACAGAAGGAAGCAACACCAAAAATTCCTTTTTGATGATCATCGAAACTCTCAAAGAAGATATGAAAAATAGCTTTAAAGAAATAGAAGAAAATACAAACAAAAAAATGGAAGAGATGAACAAATCTATGAAAGAAACATGCCAGCAACTAAAAGCTGAAATGGAAGCAATAAAAAAAGGCACAAAATGAGGCAAGATGGAAATAGAAAATCTGAAGAAAAAAAGCTGGAACTACAGATACAAGCATGATAAACAGAGTTCAAGAGATGGAAGATAGAATCTCTGAAGTGGAAGACTCAGTAGCTCAAATAGACATATCAGTCAAAGAAAATAGTAAAACTAAAAAAGCCAAAACTCAAAATGTTCAAGAAATCTGGAAAAACATGAAAAGACCTAATTTGATAATAATAGGAATAGAAGAAGGAGAAGAATACCAGCTCAAAGGCACAGATAATGTTTTCAATAAAATCATAGAAGAAAACCTCCCTAACCTGAAGAAGGAAATGCCTATAAAGATACAAGAAGCTTACAGAACACCAAACAGATATGATCCCCCAAAAAAGTCAGCACGCCACATTATAATCAAGCCACAAAACATACAGAACAAAGAAAAAATTTTAAGAGCTGCAAAAGAAAAGGGCCAACTTACATATAAAGGCTGACCCATCAGAATAACGCCTGACTATTCAATGGAAGTGATGAAAGCCAGAAGGGCTTGGTCAGAAGTTATACAGACACTAAAAGAGCATGGCTGCCAAACTAGAATACTATACCCTGCAAAATTATCAATCACCATAGATGGAGTAAACAAGGTATTTTAGGACAAAGTCAGACTGAAAGAATATCTATCTACCAATCCAGCACTACAGAGAGTATTAGAGGAAAACTCCAACCTAAGGACCCCAGATACACCCACGAAGTCACAAACAATCAATAATTCCATAGAAGAATACTCCAGAGGAAGGAAATACAAGCAAGTTACCACCAAAAATGGCAGGAAATATGAATCAATGGTCACTTATTTCCCTTAATATCAATGGACTCAACTCTCCTATAAAACACCACACACTAACAAGATGGATACAACAACAGAAGCCATCCTTCTGTTGCCTACAAGAAACACACCTCAAACGCAAGGACAGACACAGGCTTAGAATAAAGGGTTGGGAAAAGATTTTCCAGTCAAATGGTCCTAAGAAACAGGCGGGGGTTGCAATCCTAATATCTAACAAAGTAGACTTTAAGTTAAAGGAAATAAAAAGGGACCAAGATGGGCACTACTTATTCATCACAGGAAAAATTGGTCAAGAGGAGATTTCAATCTTGAATATTTATGTCCCTAACATAAGGGCACCTACTTATGTAAAAGAAACACTGCTGAAGCTCAAATCTCACATCAATCCTTACACCCTAATAGTGGGAGCCTTCAATAACTCACTTTCAACCCTGGATAGATCAATAGAGAAGTAAGGAGTCTAAAAGAGGTTATGATGCAAATGGATTTAACAGATATCTACAGAAGCTTCCACCCAAATGCTAGGGAATATACATATTTCTCAGCTCCACATGGAACTTTCTCCAAAATTGACCACATAATTGGTCATAAAGCAAATATCAACAGATACAAAAAAATGGAAATAATCCCTTGTAACATATCGGACCATAAGGGCCTAAAGTTAGAGTTCAACAACATCAAAACCCAAAGAAAGCCTACCAACTCATGGAAACTAAACATCACTCAGCTGAACCACCTCTGGGTCAAGGAAGTAATTAAGAAAGAAATCAAAGTCTTCCTAGAATTCAATGAAAATGAATCCACAACATATCCAAACTTGTGGGACACAATGAAAGCAGTCTTAAGAGGAAAATTCATAGCGCTTGATGCATATATGAAAAACCTAGAGAAATCCCACACTAGAGACCTAACAGCTCATCTGAAAGCCTTAGAACAATTAGAAACAAACTCACCTAGAAGAAGTAGACAGCAGGAAATAATCAAACTTAGAGCTGAAATCAATACAATTGAAACAAAAAGAACAATACAAAGAATCAATGAATCTAAGAGTTGGTTCTTTGAGAAAGTTAACAAGATAGATAAGCCCTTAGCCAAACTAATAAAAAAACAGAGAGAGAGTGTTCAAATCAACAAAATCAGAAATGAAAAGGGGGACATAACAACAGACCCCCAGGAAATACAGAGAATTATCAGATCATATTTTGAAAATCTGTATTCCACGAAAATGGAAAGCTTAGAAGAAATGGACAGCTTTCTGGACAGGTACCACCTACCAAAATTAAATGAAGATCAGATTAATTACCTAAACAGGCCTATAACCATTACGGAAATTGAAGCTGTCATTTAAAACCTCCCCCAAAATAAAAGCTGTGGTCCAGATGGTTTCAGTGCTGAATTCTACCAGACATTCAAAGAAGAATTACTACCGTTACTCCACAAACTATTTCACACGGTAGAAACTGAAGGAATATTGTCAAATCCCTTTTATGAGGCCATGATTACCCTAATACCTAAGCCACTCAAAGACACAACAAAGAAGGAGAATTACAGACCAATTTCCCTCATGAATTTTGATGTGAAAATTATCAACAAAATTTTAGCAAACCGTATACAACAATGTAAAAAAGATATTATCCACCACGACCAAGTAGGCTTCATCCCAGAAATGCAGGCCTGGTTTAATATACAAAAAACAGTAAATGTTATCCATCATATAAACAAACTAAAGGAACAAAACCACATGATCATATCCTTAGATGCTAAAAAGCCTTTGATAAAATCCAACACTCCTTTATGACTGAAGCGCTGGAGAGATCAAGAATACAGGGAGAATACCTAAATATAATAAAGGCGATTTACAAGAAGCCGACAGCCAGTATCAAACTTAATGGAGAAAAACTCAAAGCAATCCCACTAAAATCAGGAACTAGACAAGGATGTCCTCTCTCCCCTTATCTATTCAATATAGTTCTTAAAGTTTTAGCTAAAGCAATAAGGGAACCAAAAGAGATTAAGGGGATACAAATTGGAAAAGAAGAAGTGAAACTATCTCTATTTGCAGATGATATGATTGTATACATAAGTGACCCACAAAATTCTTCCAAGGAACTGCTACAGCTGATAAACACCTTCAGGAAGGTAGCAGGATACAAGATTAACACAAAGAAATAAGTAGCCCTTCTATACACTAAAGATAGAAGAGCTGAAAAAGAAATAAGGGAAACATTACCCTTTATAATAGCTGCAAACAGTACTAAATACCTTGGAGTAACTATAACCAAAGAAGTAACAGACCTTTTTGACAAAAATTTTAAATCACTGAAGAAAGAAATTGAGGAGGGTATCAGAAAATGGAAAGCTCTCCCATGTTCCTGGATAGGTAGGATCATCATAGTAAAAATGGCAATTCTACCAAAGGCAATCTACAGATTCAATGCACTGCCCATCAAAATCCCAACACAATATTTTTTGGACCTTGAAAGAACAATTCTCAATTTCATTTTGAATAACAAGAAAGTCAGGATTGCCAAAACAATTTTGCTCAACAAAAGAACCTCAGGAGGCATCACCATCCCTGACTTCAAGTTATACTATAGAGCTACAGTAATAAAAACAGCCTGGTACTGACATAAAAACAGACTTGTGGACCAATGGAATAGAATTGAGGATCCAGACAGTAACCCAAAAACCTATGATCACCTGATCTTTGACAAAGAGGCCCAAAACATTCAATGGAAAAAAGATAGTATATTTAACAAATGATGTTGGCATAGCTGGATGGAAGTGTGTAGAAAAATTCAAATAGATCCAAGCCTGTCACCCTGCACAAAACTCAAATCCAAGTGGATCAAAGACCTCAACATAAACCCAGCCACTTTGAACTTGATAGAAAAGAAAGTGGGAAATACACTTCTACAAATTGGCACAGGCGACCACTTCCTCAATATAACACCAGTGGCACAGACACTAAGACCAGCAATCAATAAGTGGGACCTCCTGAAGCTAAGAAGCTTTTGTAAAGCCAAAGACACTGTCAATAGGACAAAACAACAGCCTACAGAATGGGAAAAGATTTTCACCAACCCTACAAGTGATAGAGGACTGATCTCTAAGATATATAAAGAGCTCAAGAATCTAGAGCCCAAAACCTTGAATACCCAATCAAAAAATGGGGTTCAGATCTAAAAAGGGAATTCTCAGCAGAGGAATTATGAATGGCTGAAAGGCACCTGAAAAAGTGCTAATCATCTTTAGCCATTAGAGAAATGCAAATCAAAACAACTTTGAGATACCACCTGACACTTGTTAGATTGGCTAAAATAAAATGCACAGATGACAGCCTATTTTGGAGAGGATTGGATCAAGGGGAACACTACTCCATTGTTGGTGGGAGTGTAAGCTTGTTCAGCCACTTTGGAATGCAATATGGTGGTTTCTCAGAAAATTGAGAATCAATCTCCCCAAGGACCCAGGAAGACCACTTCTGGGTGTATACCCTAAAGATGCAGAGTCACACTCCAAAGGTATTAGCTCAACTATGTTCAAAGCAGCATTATTTGTAATAGAAGAACCTGGAAACAACTTAAATGTCCCTCAACTGAAGAATGGATTAACAAACTGTGGTACATCTACACAAGGGAATACTACTCAGCAGTAAGAAAAAATGATAACCTAAAATTTGCAGGCAAATAGATGGAGTTGGAGAATATCCTCCTGAGTGAGGTATCACAAACTCAGAAAGATAAGCAGGGGATGTACTCACTCAATAGTGGTCTCTAAACAGACTAACAAGTAAAAAGCCAAGCATGCCCAAGCTGCAAACCACAACCACTAAAAGGCTTGGGATCAGAAACACCCTGGACTGACCTTTCAGATCCCACTCCATCTAGAGGAACACCTGACTCACTCTTGAGGGAGGGAGGACAAAACTGGAATTGCCAGGAGTGGAGACTGAACTAAGCATTATTGGATCAGTGGGACCATGGGACTGCCTGCAGCCTGCCCACGGAAGGGATGGGGAGTTGTGGAGAAGAAAAAATGACCTGATGTGGCAGGAGGGGGAAGGGACCTTGAATGGGGATATTCAGAGATAGGAAAAAAAATTCCAGAGGGAAAGCTGAACACAAAGTAATTTTATGTGTAGCAAATTATTTGCATTATCACCCTTGATAAGTCATGCTTATGATTTTTATTTTCTTTATAGTTATTGTTAACTTATCAGCATTTTAAATTCAATTTACTATTTTTCTTGATAAATGCAAAAAAAAAAAAGAAATGCATTTGTATTTAACTAGTATGGCTCCTCACAAACGGAGGTTGGAGACTGTGTGGCAGTTCTGCTTTTGTAGTGATGGGAGCTTACTGTTTCTGCAGAAGATCTCAGGTTCATTCCCAGGACCCATGTCCAGTTGTTCACAACTGCCCCTTCCCTTCAGCTCCTGGGTGACTGACATCCCCTTCTGGGCTCTATGGGAACCTGCACTAATTAAAACACAGGCATACACACCATGTGATCAAACTATTGAAAATACTGAAAAGAAACCTTGTTTGCTTGTGGGACTGGGTGTTTGAATAGTTATATTTGGTCAACCTATATAAAGGAAAGGGCCCCAGTCAGAAGGAAGGAATGTTGTGAGGCCATGAAAGGCTGTGTGACTCATGCTCAGACAAAGAATTTTGCTGTCTTATAAATGTTAGCCAGCAGGTATGTTTTGTGCATTCAATCTAAGTGTGGATCAGCTGACTGGGTGAAGTTTCTATGTTCACCTATGAAATCCTGTGTAATTTAAACAAATCCCCCTCTCCCAGTTTCATTGGACCAAATTTGCATTTTCATAGAAGCAAATACGATTCAACTAGAGTTTATGAAAACTTTTGTCATAAATCATACATTTTTTATGCTGTAAACCTTTCATGTCAGAATGTGATGTGAAATCTTCCTTCTTTGGACTGTACACTTCAGTAGGCAAAGGTTTTGCAGAATTTTGTAGTTTGGGTTTAATTTACTCAAGTCTATGTAGTGTTGCCTTGTTTATAAGAGGAAGATATTTAGTCAAAATGTTTACAGGATTATCATCCAAAGATGAATTTAAAAGACCAAATTGACTAAGGACCAGAAAGTCCTATTGAGTTCATGTTAACTAAGTAGATTGCTAAGACCTCCATTGCCTGTGTTCTAAGTACTTATTTTTTCTGCTTACTGTGAACCCGTGCACTCTTCAGGAGGATGCATGTGGGCTGCAAGTTTGCCAGGAGCACATCATTCTAAATAAGGAAACTGTATATTTGTGGATTTTTAGCATCTATCTGTGGTGGGTCTTAGAAAGTGTTCTCCATGGTCATTACACAGTGGTGATATTGTGGTCTAAAAGCAGATTTTTGTTTGGTAAATGGATTTAAGAAGCTGATGGAAACCGTAAGTCCTCCTTTCTTATGAAGTCTAGCTTGGAGTCTCTGAGATTAATGTCCCACCATCCTTCCTGCATCCTAAAGGTTGTCACCCTCAAGCCCTGTCTATGTCAAAATTGGGCATCAGCAAGAAAAGCCATAGATGCAGACTAGAAGTGAGGAAAGTGGATTCTCTGTCCAGGCAATAACCTGGTTTTCCACAGTGCACACCCCAGAGCCTCAGGCCTGGATTATTTCCATTCATAAGGCTTTGTTATGTGAAATAACCCCTTTATAGTCATGCTTGCCCTTTCCCATGAAACATCACATAAGGAAATAGGCTATCATAAATTTATATATCTAGACTATCTAAATCTTTCTTAACTGGAGGAAGAAAATACAAGGTCTGTAGAAGCTTGATTACTAGGACTTGGCAGATTAAGCAAATATCAATATGAGGCATATAATAATTATATCTGAATTTCAGATAAGAGGGTTTTTGTATCTAAAAATCAAGTTCAATTAGGTGAACTGTACTTCAGTGGCATCTCAACTTTTACAAAAATGTTCTCCTAGAGGCAAATGTGATTGGCTTGGCTGATTGATGGTTTTCCTTTCTGGATAATATTTTGTGACAAGACACTGTCATCTTTTTAAAGTAACTGACAAAAATTATTAAAAAATTGTTTTGTTTCTGTTTCTGTCCCAGGAGAAATGAGAACTTAAGAGTTAAATTTTCTGCCTCTTTAATTGTCCTGCCTTTCAGAGTATAAAGAACCAGTCTATAGACTTTTATTCCTTTCTCCAGTCAAACAGATTTAATTATTGCATGTATGTACATGTATAAATGACTATGTTCACGTAAAATATAAGATTCCATACTGCTTACCTCCCCTCTTTCTTCTGAAAACCACATTCCTGCTGTTATTTTCCTGAATCAAGAAGAAAAGCCTCAACATTTTGCAACTAGTCCCCGTGAGAGTTTTAAAATGAACTAAGATTTAGCTAATCCCACCACACCTAAATGTCTCTTTTTCATACTTTTCAAACATGGCTTTCCAAAAATCCACAATGCATAATGAACTTTCAAGAACCAATTCTTCTTCCATGGCATTTATTCATGTGATAAAGCCTGAAAAGCTATCTTTAATTATTACTGTATAGGATATTCCGTTATCTTTAATTATCACTATGGAATGGTTGCAAAATCAAATACTTCTGGCAATCAAGAGTCATTATACAGTAGCATGATTGCATCTGTCCATATTAACAGATAAGCACAGAAAATCAAAACACTGTCTGATTTACCCACTAAAACTGTCTGAACAAAATATTGTATCTAGCGCTCTTAATATCTTGCAGTGTCTTTGATCTGATTAAAGTCCAAAGAATCATAAGCACAGATGCAAATGTTCTGGTGTTGCTGAAATTAATATTGCTGAATTTTGTTGGACTGGATTGCTGGAATCCTAGTGAAGCAGAAGTGATTATAGGCACGGAACAAACTTGTGATAGGAGGCTATCTAAGTCTCTGAGGCCGCAGGTGCAGGATTATAGCAAAACCCCACTGAAACATTCAGTGTTCTGTCTAAATACCCCAGTACAAAATTAATTAGGCAGTTGATCACATAATAAAGCTATGATGGATGATCTAATGGAAACTAACATCTCAGAGTCAATAACAAACTTGATTCTCTTATTAGATGCAGCTGATTTTTGCTCTGCCATTTACAAGACTGTGTGCATAATAGAAGATGAAAAAAAAGAGAGGGGATTCTATTTTGAAAATGAGAACTCAGTTACAGTATTTATCTCTGTTGGAAACTATAATATGTAAGCAATGTAGAATTTGTAGATAGACATATCTGCAAGTAATTCTCTAAGATACTTGGCTGAAAGGCACATCAAAGGATCGGGAAATAATGAGACAGGCTCCAGCTGTTGGATTCCTACAGCTTTTGATTTGTGCACAACAAGAAAGTCCAGGTTTTGATCCTGTGTTGATTATTTCTATACAGTGAAGTTGATTTGTGCATTATTTAAAAACAGACAGTTGCAGAAAGCAAGGAAGAGTTTGCAAACTATTTCTTGCAGGACATCTTATTTCTGTCTTGTCCTCTCTAGCATACCATTTTAGGGCCTCGGAGGGCATGTGCAGATACCTGGGGTAGGGGAGAGACTGGACATGGAGTAAGTGTAGACTAGAGCCAATCAAGAGTTTTGTAAAGAAACAGGGCTGAAATTGCAATTGATGTCTATGGAATCCTGGGAGCAGAGGATGTAAGAATGCTACACATCCCATGTTGACTTTCAATTCTGTGAAACTGAAGTAAGGGGGGGACACATATGCCCACTTTGAAAAATATTTGCTCAGCCTAGAAACCTCATTGCTAAGATTTAATAAAACCTTTTCATCCCTGAAAGCTTTTTCCCTGACCAATGACTTCAGGAAGTTCCCTTTTAAAGGTGGCCCACTGTCACTACTTTTCTTAAAGAATGCCTAATCCCTTATTACAAATCAATAGAAACATTTACAGATTTTTTTTTAACGCCTTATTTTTTCTGGACAGCTTTGTGTGTGTGTGTGTGTGTGTGTGTGTGTGTGTGTGTGTGTGTGTGTGTGTTCTGGTGGTCACAGCCATATATGTAAATAAAGTCTATGATTTCTGAAACAGCTCTAATTTTTGATAAGATACTTTCATTTCCCATTATTTTATAAGCCATTTAATACTTAGAGAACAGGCCTCTTTTTGGGACTTTTGTTGGTTGATTTCAAGAATGCAAAATTTGAGCTTTTATTTAGGATTACTACTCACAAGAAAGAATATCCAGTCAATAAATAGACTTGAAATATGTATGAAAAAAAACATGCATGTTCCATGTCCCACATGTGAAGGTCAGAAGACAATTTGCTTACCTTTTTTCCCCTCCCATCATGTGTGTTCTGGGGAAATAACCTCATACTGTCACGCTTAATGGTAATTAAGCCCCTCTACCCACTGAGCAATCTCACTGCTCTTCTCTTGCCTCTTGCAAGATAAATATGCATATGCCCACTCACAAATGCAAAAGCAATAAAAGCATCATTTACATTGGTTTTAAAAGAAATTATTTGTGTTTATTTTATGAAATATGACTTTGGGTTTATTAACTCAAAGATATCAATAATCAATACATGATTCTTAGGGTATTTTGGAAACCATTGTTTGATATAGTATTGATTGAAGACTCTCCTTATCAACAATCATTTCCTCTCACTTGGTATCCTTAAGTCATCAATAACTATTATATTTATACTCTCTTCATATAATACAATTTGACAATTGTAAATGAAGTTTTCATATTTTTGGACATAAGATGTGAATATATTGGAGGTCAAATCCATGTTTAGACCTTTGTGAAAACACTAAAAGCTAAAGACAGTTTCTTTTTATTAGAAAAATCTTTAGATGGCTTTAGACCTGGTAGAACAATAGAGTCACATTTTAAAATATTAACACATATCAAAAAAAAATACTGGAAAGTTTCAAGGAGACCAAAGAATAGCACATGGGTAAACAAAAATTAATTTGCCACGAAATTTACTGATGTTTTCAGACAACTGTGCTAGAGTAAGGATTAGGTTGCTGGGATACCAAAGGACATACCTGATGGCTTTACTAAAACTTTTGAGATGGATGGAGGGAGGAAGGGAGAGAGGGAAGGAGAGAGAAAGAGGGAGACAGACAGAGACAAAAAAATGACAAAAGACAGTGACAGAGAGCTGTATATTGGCAACAGTCAGGAAACTGGTCACTGGAGCCATTGGAATCACATGTCTACACTTCTCCACACTGCTTACAGAATGAGAAGAGGTTTTGTAGGTTGGACTCAGTAACATACATTAGCTGAGCTTGCTTGTCATTGTTTAAACCAGCATTTCCAGGAGAGGCTGACAGTGTTCATTCAGGAAGCAGTTTCTCTTCTGCTAATACTAGTTTTCAACTCTCTGAAATACTGAGCCCATTATGGTTAATAATATATCAAAGGTGCACAGGCAATTTAAAATTATTAGCTGCAAAAGAAACAAGAATTTTAGTGTAGAAAATGTAAATGCAAATCAATATAAAATTTATATTTAAATAACATAAAATATTGTTTTCTGTGATTGACTTGCCTCTCTCTCCTCCCCCTTCCACCCTTTCCCTCTCCTCCCCTTCCCTCCCTTCTTCCTCCCGTCTCTACATGTTCCTTTTCCCCATCTTTCTTTCTCTTCTCTCCCTGTGTGTGTGTGTGTGTGTGTGCGTGTGTGTGTGTGCATGTGAATGTATACATCTTTGTGAATTTGCAAACATATGAAGAAAGCAATAGTCAGAAACATCTAGAATAGGAGATTGGTTAAGCTACTGTATCAAATTCTCAAAATTTAGGGTCTTAACAGAATACAGATTTGGTCCCAACTCCTACAGATGCTAAAAGCAGGTTGGTAGGAACTGTTTCCTTTAGTCACTCAAAATTCCTACTCTTTGGGGTGCTCCACAGACCTAAACAGAAAGCATTTAAAACCATGACCTTCATGTTACTTATCTCAAAGAGAGATGAAAGGATAGTTTAAAAATGTTGATAAGGAAAAAATAAATATAGAGCTGCAATCTTATCAATGCCCAGAAAGAAAAAAAATGGAAGCCATATTTGTTTGTCACAGCCCCTCCTTGTATTTTCATTTGCCAGCAAAATTTGGATCTGCACATTACTGCTAAATTATATTTAAACTAATGAGTTATTAATATGTGTTTCAAGTGTTTGACTAATATTTTATTGTGTAGATATTCAATTCTTTGCATAATATACTCCTCAGTTTTGGATATGAAAATATCCAGAGGATAATTAGATTAAATGAAACCATAAAAAAGTGTCTTGGGGTGTGACCTGTCTATTAGAAAAAGAAGTATTTGAATCTTCTGTTCCATCCCTTACCCATCCCATAACCATGGGAATTGTTTAAACATTTCTTCTCCAGATCCAGTTGCCTTTGAAAAAAAGACGCAAATATACCTTCTTAAGTGCTTGGCAAGAAACAAAATAACAGAAGGTACTAAGCAACTTGTTGTTAAGAGTACAAGTCCAGAATAGGCAACAACAGTAAGAGTGTCAGCTGTACATGCAGAGGCTTGGTCTGACAGTGTTTCCTGACATCATTCGCAGTCCAAAAGTACCTGTTAATGCAATGGGATTCGGAGCAATATTTTTCTGGCAAGTTATTGTAAAGGTTACATGAAATTCACCACAATATAGTCTTGATAAGGAGGAACAACCGCATCACAAATAGTGCCCAAGAAGGACTTAGCACCTACCTTTTCATGAAACCTGAGTGTTCTCTAAGTATAGAGTTCTGTGACCATGCACGGTGTGCACACTGTGCTGTTTGGCCACAGCTAGCGGGAGAGTAGATAAGGTGAGTGTTGCTTTAAAACCAATGAACAAACAGACATCTAAAAACCACATCTGTAAAGATATATATTTTGGTCTATTTATTATAGCAAAGACACAGATACAACATAAATAGTCTTTAATGATAGTAGATGAATTAAATCATGGAATAAAGAGTCAACCAGAGTATGATGTCTCTATTTACAAAGGAAAAGGATGCCTTGAATTCGATTTTAGAATGATACCCATAAGTATGTTATTTTCTATGTTTCATGTTTTGAATTTTTCAAATTTTCTGTATTGCTTTTGCGTTAAGTGACTATAGTATAGGGTGGTTCCTGCCTACCTTCACCAATGTGGGCTGGATATCTTGCTTCTTTAGCCATCCTAGCATGTATGGGTTAACTTCTCAATAAAGTTTAAATTGTATTTATCTAGTAGTTTCATTAAATATATTAATACATGTATGCCAGTATTTCATCTTCTTGACTACTATACTTATTAAGATCTTTCTTAAACTTTCTTTTTATTTATCTCTTTCATATTATGCATCTTGATCCCAATCATTTCCCAGTCCCTTCATATCTGCCCTGTGCCCTTGCAACTCTCAAAATAAAATAAAATAAAATAAAATTTTTTGGAGGGCACCTCCCAAATTTAAAATTAAATTAAAGAGAGAGAATAAAGGAAATATTAGTATCTTTGTGGAATCTGTAGTGTGGCACAGTAAACATTTTCCATAATCTTTAATTGCAAATGTTCATTGCAAGAATCTGTCAGTCTGGTTCAAAATCTCTGGTTTCTGTTACAGTATGGATTCTGGACCCTCACTGAGACTCATCTTGACTACCCTGTCGCTCCCCTTTGTTGTGATCTGCGACTTTGGATCTGCAGAAGTGGCCCCTTCATATGCTCTCACAAATCATAGATGGGATGGATGTTGCAGCAGGCCAATTCATAACCTTGGTTCTGTGCCTGTGTAGTTGCAGGGTTGGTTAGCCCTGTCACTATGCTATTCCCAGTCATGCCCATATGAGCTCTCCAGCATTGCCCTGGATAGTTTTACCCTTGGAGCAATGAGCAACAGAGGTGGGGCCAGGTCCACTGATTTCATGCCCTCAGGTTAGCTCTCTCACACCTATCCATCAAGGCTTCCAGCTCTACTGTGTTGCATCTCACAGCCACAACGCCAGCAACTACCCAGGCCCAGAACCAAGGTTATGAGATGGCCCACTGCAACATCCATCCAATCTATGATTTGTGAGATATATTTCTGAAGGCTATTTTATGCTCATTGCATCTTGTGTTAGATCTATGGCTTGGAATAAGTCTTGCAGTCGTAAATGCAAAAATCTTAAAACTGGCAATTGGTAACTCTTCATTTCTCTCCATTTATTCAGTTGACTTTGGTTATAGTGGACCCTTTTACTTCCTATAAAAATTGTGGGATGGGTTTGGGTACTTTTGTAAGAATAGCCTAGTGATGGTTTGCCTGAGAAGTTAAGCACTTAGAACAGCTTGGAAAGAACTACTGAGTAGCAGCTTGGATTGCTAACATCCTCTCATGCTCCTTCATGTTAGAGAAGAACACTTGCTATTTCACTGTCATTAAATTTATTGGGGGTTTTCTTATATATAATTTCTAAAATTAATATCACCTAGTTCTCATTTGCTTTGCATTGCTATGAGGAATGGTTACTGGATTTGTCAAATATTTTGACATCTTTTAAGATTTTTATGGTTTCATTCTCTAATAATCAGGGTAACATTAATTTATTATTTTAAAGCAAACATATCCCTTGCATAAATTTTATGTGACCATGATACAACAATGTACTTTATAAAATTTTTCATTTGACTTTTTTCATTTTTTTCTTTTTTTATTATTATGAATAAAGAAGTCACATTTCTATCCTTGTATATCCTTATTCCAGGTCCATATCCCCATCCCCCACATGGACCCAAGGTCCCAAGGTTCCAATATTGCTTAGTTCAGCCACCAATCCTGGCAAATCCAGTTTTCTCACCCCAACATCAAGACTGAGTCAGGTGCTCCTCTAGGGGGAGTGGGATCCAAGGTGTCAATCCAAGGTGTTTCAAATACAAAACTGTTCAGTGGTTCTCGTTTGCAGCTTGCGCATGCTTTGCCTTTTTGCTTTTTTGTTTAGTTTTGTTTGTGTTTTTCTTGTTTTTGTTTTTTTAAGAATCCACTAATGAGTGAATACATCCCCTGCTTATCTTTCTGGGTTTGTGATACCTTGCTAATGCCATTGGAGTGCAACTGTGCGTCTTTAGGGTATACACCCAGAAGTGGTATTGCTGGGTAATTGGGGAGATTGATTCCCAGTTTTTGAGAAACTACCATACTGCATTCCAAAGTGGTTGAACAAGCTTACACTCCCACCAACAATGGAGGAGTGCTCTCCTTGCTCCGCATTCTCTCAAGCATAGGCTGTCATCTGTGTCTTTTATCTTAGCCAATCTGACAAGGGTCAGGTGGTATCTCAAAGTTGTTTTGATTTGCATTTCTCTGATGGTTAAAGATGATGAGCACTTTGTCAAGTGCCTTTCAGCCATTCGTAATTCTACTGAGAAGTTCCTTTTTAGCTCTGAACCGCATTTTCTGATTGGGTTGTTTAGGGTTTTGGACTCTAGATTCTTGAGTTCTTCATATATCTTAGAGATCAATCCTCTGTCACTTGTAGGGTTGGAGAAAATCTTTTCCCATTCTGTAGGCTGTTGTTTTGTCCTATTGACAGTGTCCTTGGCTTTACAGAAGCTTCTTAGCTTCAGGAGATCCCACTTATTGATTGTTGATCTTAGTGTCTGTGCCACTGGTGTTATATTTAGAAAGTGGTCACCTGTGCCAATTCATAGAAGTGTATTTCCCACTTTCTGTTCTATCAAGTTCAAAGTGGCTGGGTTTATGTTGAGGCCTTTGATCCACTTGGATTTGAGTTTTGTGCAGGGTGACAGGCTTGGATCTATTTGCATTTTTCTACATACTACCATCCAACTATGCCAACACCATTTGTTGAAGATACTATATTTTTTCCATTGAATATTTTGGGCCTTTTTGTCAAAGATCAGGTGTTCATAGAGTTTTGGGTTTATGTCTGGATCCTCAATTCTATTCCATTGATCCACAAGTCTGTTTTTATGCCAGTACCAGGCTGTTTTTATTATTGTAGTTCTATAGTATAACTTGAAGTCAGGGATGGTGATGCCTCCTGAGGTTCTTTTCTTGAGTAAAATTGTTTTGGCAATCCTGACTCTTCTGTTATTCCAAATGAAATTGAGAATTGTTCTTTCAAGGTCCAAAAAATATTGTGTTGAGATTTTGATGGGCAGTGCATTGAATCTGTAGATTGCTTTTGGTAGAATTGCCATTTTTACTATGTTGATCATTTGATTTTCTAAAGCTTATTTAGAAATTTCTAATCTGTAACCTGTACTGCACTAACAATCATCCTGTAGAATTGACATAAGATAAAAAATACTGATGGCTGTAAAACTTAGTTGGGGAGTTCTTTTAGTTAATAATTTTTTAAGTAATGTGCAAAATTTGTTATTACTTTTTTCTTATGTGTGTGTATACATAATTAGTGGTGTTATCTAAAGGTATCTAATACTATATTAAAATTTAGGACCTTAATTTGAGTTGGTGGATTTTTCCTTGATGTTCTGAAATTGTTTGTTTTACGTGTTTTCTTTTTTTTTTCCTTCTTTATTTTGTATTTATCAAAAAAAAAACAGTAAAAAGAATTTAAAATGCAGAAGAGTTAACAATAACTATACAGAGGATAAGAATCACAAGCATGGCTTATCAAGGGTAGAAATACAAATAAGATTGCTACACATATATTTTCTTTGTGTTCAGCTTTCCCTATATATCCTTATTCAAGGTCTCTTCCCCCTCCCAACACATCTGGTCATTTTTCT